>JAULBR010074483.1:0-14006 GCA_032355825.1 Melanodrymia aurantiaca
GTCTGACGTCCAATAACCGCTGATTTATAATCAATGTGTTTTTAGTGGCGTCGTTAAATAAAACAAACTTTACTTTAGTTAAGTTTACAAGGTATACAAAATAGCACAACACATAGTAAAGTTAAGTTTGAAAATGTTTCAAACAAACCTGTCAAAAACATCTTTCTTATAAGCTTGGTCAACTGGAAAGATGATGGTGTGCAAGGGAGATCACTCTAGTGTTGTCAGTCCAATTCTACATAGGTTGTGGCCTCCGTATGAGAAGATGTTTTTTTTAGTATAGTGTTCAGTATATAATTGTATTAGGATCCAAGATAAAAACAAAATGTTGATTGTTTCAGTTTTACATGCCCACCAGCTGATGTTCAATGAATGTGCCACCAGTTTAATATCGGCCAAACTAGGTGATGATCCGAACTCGTATTACATAGTGGGTACTGCCATTGTGCACCCCGATGAAGCAGAGCCAAAGCAGGGAAGAGTTGTCGTCTTTCAGTACAGTGATGGTAGGTTCATTGTTTTAATAACCATTGTTATAATATACGTATCCCGGAACATAAGTAACCCACCCGGCTTACCCCGATCATTCAGATCTTAGATACCTTTTCAACCTGAAAGAAGATTGGATCATGCACAAACAGTGTGATGATTATAATACATCTTATCATTCACCTCTAGCCTCAGAGCATCTGCCTCATTTGTTCAAGGTCAATAGATTGATCCTCAATAGATTCATTGGGTTTTTGTCCACATCAATCGTTTGTCCATGATGGTATGTTAAAGGATATGGTATTTGCTAACCTGTCTGTTAAAAAGTGTATATAAAAGATCCCGTACCATGATTTAATCTATCATCCAATTAAGTTGTTACCGGTACTTTAAATTTGCTTTAGACTTGCTCCTAATGCAAAATGGCGTTAAATAAATAAATTCTCTTTAGTATTAATTGATTATGTTTTTTGTTTTTATTATTTTACAGGCAAATTGATTCAGGTTGGAGAAAAAGAAATCAAAGGAGCAGCCTACAGTTTATCCGAGTTTAATGGAAAGCTGTTAGCTAGTATCAACAGTACAGTTAGTATTAATTATCAACTAGCAAAACCTGAGTTTGTGTCATTAATTGGATTTTAAAGCAAAACTATTGGCCAACAGTATCATTCTGCTTCATACTAAACTCCGTAAATATCCTTATGTGTGGGATTGTATCTAAACTCCGTAAATATCCTTGTGTGGCATTGTATCTAAAAATCATGACACACTTTTGTTTATCAATATTAACATGGACTATAAGATGTAATATTATATTACATATTACCCATACGTGAGAGAGATTGAAGTTTAATAACTACATCTTTCATCACTTTGTGCGATATGATTTTGACATAAGATTTTTCAGCTTAACGTTATAGTTCAGTATACATTGTATTGTCATATGCATATAGTCTGTGTATGTTGTGAATAACATTAATAAAGATAAAACCAGTTGAGTTTAAACACATGATCATTTCAGGTGCGATTGTTCGAGTGGACAGCAGAAAAGGAGTTGAGGATAGAGTGCAGTAATTTCAACAACATCATTGCTCTATATCTGAAAACCAAAGGCGACTTCGTCTTGGTTGGAGATCTCATGAGATCCATTAATTTATTAGCGTACAAGCCACTGGAAGGAGCCTTTGAAGAGGTGAGAACTGATGTCAAATAGATAGATGAATATTGTGTTGATATCTGAACGTGAGCTGGTAAACTGCTGTGTCTGTAGCAAGTCATCTTTTCATCTCTCTGCAGGCTACGAAAAACTTACTTATATTTCACTGTCATTTTGCTGTTCATTCCGTCTCTGTGACACAATTTTTATCTCCCTTTCCCCTCTTTAAATGGCAAAAGGATAGGGAATGTTTATAGAACGTTAAGCATTCAAATGTTGGTCAAATATTAGTTTTAGTTACAGGCCTGCTTATAAAAAAAACATTTAAAATGTTAGCTATATTGTACATGTACGTAAATTTGATCTACCGATTTCATGTCTCTAAAACCAGTCCTCTGAAAATTATGCAAACAGTTGTTTTGTTTGTGCATAGATGTCGTTTTACATAGCCCCTTCTCCATTCATAGATTTAATTGAGATGGAAGGGAGCACATATATTCATTTGTTGGTGTTTATTTTACTGGAAATTGTGTATGCAAATCATACGAACAATTAACTTAAATGTCTTAAACGAATGTTTTATTGCAGATTGCCAGAGACTGCAATCCCAGCTGGATGACAGCAATTGAAATACTGGATGATGACAACTTCCTGGGAGCTGAAAACTCATTTAATCTGTTCACGTGCCAAAAAGACAGGTAAAATAGAACATACTTGGGAACCTTGCATAATCTTGTGTTATCCTGTAACATGTTGTAGTTAATAATGATGTGATGGAAGAATGGTTAATTCACATTGGGTGGGTGGAGGGGTTGGGGATTGGGTTACGGCATTATATTTTTGGATGCATTGTATAACTGAACCCCACTTGTCAAACAATCATGTTTTAGTTAGCCAGAGCTGTATAATTTGACATAGAATGTGTATTGACATTGTTTATTGTTTTTCGTCTCAGTGCTTCTACTACAGATGAAGAAAGACAGCAACTTCAGGAAGTGGGCTTGTTTCACCTTGGAGAGTTCGTCAATATATTCAGACATGGTAAGCAGAAACCGTGAAGTTCATTCTTTTATATTAGGTTCGAATCCTGCTAGAGACAATGGGATTTTTAATGACAGTACTGGTTTCAACCCTAGCGAGTACTTCGCAAGTCTCAGTGAGTAGGTGTACATGGCATAGACCGGCCAGTGTTCCACTACTGGTTAACAAAGGCTGTGGTATGTTCTGTCCTGTCTGTGGGAAAGGGTATATACAAGATCCCATGTTACTTATCAAATAGGAGTAGTGGGTTTCCTCTCATACTAACACTAACTTCTGTGCTGGTTAGGCAGTTAAGGCAGATGAACTGCTTGACGATGACAGATGTGCTTGAACCTTAATTGGATATAAACTCATAAATAAGTTATAACTAACTACCAACAGTATTTATGATCAATATTGTTTACAAATTACCAGTTAAAAGTACAGTAGAATCTTGTTGGCTCGAACACGGAAGGGTCGAATACATGGTAATGCTTGAACCAAGATCGAAGTCCTGAATTAAACCCTTATATTAAGTTGTTGATGCTTGGGTCAAACAGTTTCTCGAGCACTGACGGTGTTCGAGACAACGGGATTCAACTGTATTAGTGAATTTCTACTTGATGTTTGTGTGTGATATGTTTCAGGTTCTCTAGTTATGCAGCATGCTGGTGAGAATAACACACCGATCCAAGGCTCAATCCTGTATGGCACGTGTAATGGTGCAATTGGTATGTGTCCTATATTCTACTATTTTCTTCATTTGCCATTGAATAGTTTCGCAGTTTTACCCAGTATTGATCTTAAAGATTAATTCTGCATATATTTTTCATGATGTCTCTGTACCCAATCGGTTACGTCTGAAATGTCATGTAAAATCAATGCAGCATATTTTTTTATTAGGTGTCCAAAAGTAAACTGTTATTATGTCTAGTCTTATTTTTATGTTTATGAATTTCAGGTATGGTTGCACAGTTACCACAGGACTTCTACACATTCTTGAAGGATGTAGAGACGCGGTTAGCCAAAGTCATCAAGAGTGTTGGGAAAGTCGAGCATCAAGTGTATCCTTGTAAACAAGTCAAAGTAATATGCCACAGATGCCTTAATATAGTTGCAATAACCTTTGTTCAATAATCCAGTTGTTCTTCAGTAGACCAGGGCTCACCCTATAGGTAGCCAAATTAGCTAATGGCTAAATTTTGACAAGATTGGCTAAAACTTTTGGTAATTGGCTAACATTATTTTATATAAATTAGCCTCGTTTTAAACATTTTACTGAAAAATACACGCAAAAATGGACAATTGGCTAAAAGAAATTCTTGTCCAGAGTGGGCCCTGGTAGACCATGTGCCATATTAATCAAATGTTCAACACCTAATTAATAGGTGCATATTAAGAAAATTGCTTGCGGTTTTGTTAAGCAAATATGTCTGTTTTTGGATCCCATGGTACGGACCTTAACTTACAACAGGTGGCGATCGTTCCACAACGAGAGGAAGACGGAGATGTCGACAGGCTTCATTGATGGGGACCTCATCGAAAGCTATCTTGATCTGAATCGCAACAAAATGCAAGAAGTCGTACAAGGTTTGCAGGTAAGTTTACGACATTGAAGTTTAACCTTCTCGATACGGTTGTCCAGAAAAGTGGACACATGGTTAACACACACTGTATACAATCACAATTGATAAAAACTCAAAAATGATACTTACTGCTTTGTGTGCATAAGTTAGTTTATAATATTATTTGGTTGTTCATTCATAATATATACACGGAAGTGATTTACATCTACCTTTTCAAACCTGACCTTTTTCAAAATCAGTTCAGTTATCTAAAGGTTAATGTACCTGTATCTTTCTCACATAATAAATTACTGTGTTGCTATTCGTGTTGGTGGACAGAGAGAAACCCACCTTTGCACACGTTCCTACACAAATTCACCTCATTAGAGAATGCTTTTTTCAAAACTATTTTCTTCAAGTTGGAGCATAATTTAATGTTTTTGTTACAGATTGATGACGGCAGTGGAATGAAAAGGGAGGCAAGTGTTGACGATCTGGTTAAGATGATTGAAGAATTGACACGGCTTCACTGACATGGGTTTCTTTATGTGTTTAAAACTTGTTACGTTACAATTCTCCAAACAACTGTTGAGTGCTTAAACAATGATGGCTGAACTGAACATATGTGTGTGAACCGCATGCAGTTGTTTATTGTGTTGTGCAGTTGTTGCTGTGTGAGAACTCATTGCTATCAAGTGTCAACCATGATCTCATATACGAGTCAGGTGACGAACGAAGCCTATAAAGAGCGACTTAATGACAGTTGGTGCGAAGGATCTATTACCCCTCAGTTTGTACATTAGATCTGTCCAATGTGTTGTTCTGGACTAGTCCATTCTGTGATTTGGGTTAGTGGGTGGTGCAGTAAACAAACAATTCACTTCAGAGGTTGGTTTATGTAGCTGCCATGGTAGTTGTCAAGCAGGTATACAGAGTCCAATACCGCAGAACATTCTCCGTTGGCTGCCATGGTAGTTATCAAGCTGGTATACGGAGTCCAATACCACGGAACATTCTCCGTTAGCTGCCATGGTAGTTGTCAAGCAGGTATACGGAGTCCAATACCTCGGAACATTCTCCGTTGGCTGCCGTGGTAGTTATCAAGCAGGTATACGGAGTCCAATACCTCGGAACATTCTCCGTTGGCTGCCATGGTAGTTATCAAGCAGGTATACGGAGTCCAATACCTCGGAACCTTCTCTGTTCGCTGCCATGGTAGTTATCAAGCAGGTATACGGAGTCCAATACCTCGGAACATTCTCTGTTAGCTGCCATGGTAGTTATCAAGCAAGTATACAGAGCTCAATACCTCGGAACATTCTCTGTTCGCTGCCATGGTAGTTATCAAGCAGGTATACGGAGTCCAATACCACGGAACATTCTCCGTTAGCTGCCATGGTAGTTATCAAGCAGGTATACGGAGTCCAATACCTCGGAACATTCTCCGTTAGCTGCCATGGTAGTTATCAAGCAGGTATACGGAGTCCAATACCACAGAACATTCTCCGTTAGCTGCCATGGTAGTTATCAAGCAGGTATACGGAGTCAAATACCTCGGAACAGAAAGGACATTCTCTGTTAGCTGCTGTGGTAGTTATCAAGCAGATATACAGAGTCCAACACCTCTGAACACTCTGTTAGTCACCGGATTAGATCATTTCTATGCAGATTGGAGCTTTAGCTTGTTTGGGACACTTTTATCATGACGGATGAAATTCCTCCACCAGACATTGTTTTTCATTTCCTACCTAAGTTTGTTTATTACCAATGCATTGAAAAATATAGTATTTTAACAAAGCAGCAAATCTAGTTATAATACATCAGTTATCTTTCACAGTTTAGGTGACAAAAATAATGAACTTTGTAGATTCTTTGCATGGTAAATATTTAGTCTGGGAATCCTATGCTTGCAAAAATTAAATTTAAAATTATTTGTAATGGTTGGAATAGTCATGCCATTTTCTAAATTACAGAAATGTACAGGACATCAGCTGTTCAATTAAAGCATATTTTTCTGTTGTGGACATTCAATATTTACTCATGTTATATAGTAGTCTTGTTGGGGTGAGTTGTTACGATTGCTGGCAATGTTATGTCAGAAAAGGTATAATGAAAAATGTCTACTGTCATACCTCACTGATTGTTAACCAATATAACAATAGATTGAACAATGATATTTCAGAATAGCTGTTAAAACCTATTTCACGACATAGTTTTTTCTGGTGTTCAACAAAAAACTGGTACCTTGTATATTTTCAATTTATGAATGTTTTGCAATGTTCACTGCTTAACCCACCAGTAATTAACATATGTGCATGGCATTAAATTTTGTTTCGTACGAAGTGAGATCTGTTGTAATAAAGGTTGTAACTTCTCATTTTGCAAACAAATTTGATTATATATTTTAGCATATAAACATGCTCTCTGGATATTTATTACAAGCTGTGAGAAGATTGGGGAAAACATTTTGAACAAAATTTTAATCTTGATCTTCATTTGGCAACAATATTCCAATCATGAAATGACATTTTGGTGAAGACTACAATGAAGTGAATTTCTAAGCAAGCCTTTCCGCAGGATTTTTAAAGGTGCTTAAAATATTTACATTGAGCAACAATATTATAATTTTATGTAATATCCATAAGTACAAATTTGATTGGTTATGCCTTATGTACATTGTACAGGGAAGGACAACTGAATTTAAGGTCCTTACAGTAAATCAAATGGCTTTGTTACACAGGTAATGAGTAGTGGTTACCCACGTCTTATGGCTCTGGGTAAACCTCTGCTAAAGTACGTATAAACTATTTAATAAAGAATCGTTGCCCAAGCATTTTCATTATCAAACATTTGTCACCAATCAGCTGACGTACTTAAAATACACTAAGATGTTATTTCCTATTCGTTACAGCCATCTGTTCATTTACGGTTAATCTGAGCTCGTATCAGGACTATGTATTAATCCAAGCTTATTGAGTGTTTTACTAATTTTAAATTCTCAAGAACATTGAATAGATGGTGCAGAAACTTTATAGAAACTCAAGTTCAATAGTAATTGTTTTAGTCTCAAGTGATCGAGACATCAGCCTTACTTTCAATAGCGCGAGTGTTCTAGAACTATAGGACTGGTACCGATCGTGTACTATCACATCATATTCATTCAATGTAGATGCAAATACCGGTGTCAAAACGTTTTGTATCAGAAGCAGGACGCCTGCACTTTTGAACACAAGGCAGTAATTTAAGTGTTAACATTTCTGCAGGATGTCAAGTCTAGCTGTGGTCATGTCTTATTGAACTACCAAGAAAACTGTTAATGTTGTATTAACATGCTCTTTCAGGGCAATATCTCAAGAAACCAATATCTAGTTTCAGATTTTCTTGAAAGGATTTATATTTCGATAATTAAAGAATAATTTGTTCACTACATGCATCAGTTTGTTATTTAAAATCATTTTCAACGGGCCAGATCTAGATATTTCAGCACTCTTAAGACACCAGAAATGGTCGGAGGACAAAACACTGGGGTTCCCAAAATCACCTGTTGAAAACGACTTCACCTGTCACCAAGGCGATAAATCTAGCATGATCATAATAAGTTTGAACAGTGAAAAAGAAATATGTATTCATGCTGTCAACTTGGGTATCTTCTCTTGCACATTTGTTTTAAAGACATTCAGTCCAGAAGCCAATTCCATAAAACATTGTAGTCTAGTTTACGACTAGTTATGGACGTAAATATAGGAGTAAAAATAGCACTCGTTAATCAATAGACATTCTACGTGTAATTTGTCTGAAAATATCTGTTTAAAATATAGTGCGGGACAAAAAGCTTATATTTGATAATAGTGGTGGGCAACTTTTCCACCACCACCAAAATTCCTGGCATCCATCCCAACTATTTCATTCTTTAATAATAAGTACATACTACACTTTTGGCAGACGAAATAAAAACAACTTCTCATATTATTATTTAACCGTTCCTTTAACCATGGCTGCATAAATAGATCAGACGAAGACCAATGTGTTTGTAAATCAACAATTTATTACAAAGTACATGCATTTGCTAATGTAGCAATATAATGTATACCCTGGCAGGATATTCACAGAGCATTCACAACAGTACACCATCTGCAAGTACAAATTGTCAATTATTCATCAATCGTAGGCACACAATAAAATATTCATAATATACAATAGACCCCACAATTTATATAATAAAATAAAATGACATAACATACATAAGTGATGTCTGTATACCAGTGCAATTCATAGGATGTAAATTCAAACTATTTCATTATTCAGTATTATTATACATGATTATACATTCTTAATCTCAAAACAATCCACTGCAGTAAAATTATATTAAACTTTCAATCCTGACATTATCAAAGTTTTTGAGTATCTTGGCAACCATTGTGTGTACGAGAGCTTGATTTACATTTAATAGATGGGAGGAAGTACGGGGAAGGTATCCCAGGCAAATGTACAATCTGGTCCGCTCTCCAGTACTATCTATCTAAATCAAGCCAAGTTTGGTCGAGTTAGTTCTTAAAGGTTGGCAAAAATTTTTTGGAATAGTATTTGGATTTAAAGACGGCGTTCAGAATGAGTTATCGTAAAATAAGCTGATATCAAAATGATTAACCCATAAGTCGGTAAACCACATGAATAATCAGGTTAAACACAACAAACCATAATAGTAAGCCGTCCCAAATACTTTAAAAAAACAACTTGGTATATTGATTAGTGAAACAGTTTGCTTGAAAATGACACACGAGTGAGATGGTTATTTTTTTTATCGTTTATTAGTACATGTGTAGTTGTTATTTAAAGTAAATGACAGTTGACATTTCCTATTTACATACAAATACATGTACGTGTATTTAAGACATTTTTATAAGTGTTTTCTGCCCATAGTCCAAATTCTAAAGTCTAAAAGCAAAATAAATTAGCAAGAGAATAAAAATTAAATGATCTAGAAGCTGGAGTTATAAAAGATAAAATGGCATGGGTTGAAAAATAGTTGCTGTATATCAAACATCTAAATCGATGTATGACAGCACAAAATTCCATAATTAAATTATTATTTATATAAATTAAACCCAAGTACTGAATCATATTCAATAATTACCCATGCATAATTATATGTTTTATAAACCGTACACATCTTCACTCTATTGCATCGGTGTGGGCTGTCTATAGCAACTTGCCAACATCACATCACCTAAGTTAGCAATGAGAATTTTCATAGTTGTGGAACATGATTACAGGGATAAGTAATAAATATGTAGCTTGTCAATCGTAATGACACAAAAGTGAATAAAATAGTCACAGATGGTATTAATGACCATGTGTTTTAAGAAATTTGTAACTTTATATACGTTTTGCTCTAAAAAATCAAATGCATTTGGTAAAAATACAAATAGTCTGGAAAAGCATTGCCAGAGTAATCTATTGTATCACAGTAATTAGCAATAAATAACATTATTTGAAGTAATTAAGGAATTGGCAACCGTTTGCAGAAGGCATATATAATACCAGTACTAAGTTTAACACTTTTTTTAAATTATGATGTTGAGCATACATTTTATCTTTCTTTTATTTTAACGTTTTTCCAATATTTTCAACTATATTTACTAGAATAGTAACAGTTAATTATTCAAATGAGTAGAACTTTTCTTTTCAACTTTTGATCAACATATCAAAGTGGGCAAATGAAAAGCACCGAAACATGTAAATGAGTACCCGGTACATGACAATTTGAGTGAAATAATTGAAATGTACCAATTTGTTTCATTCAGAATTCAAATCAGCATTTCTTGCATTTTAAAACATAACAAAATGTACACAGTTCTCATATACAGAAAATATATAGTTAATTTGTAGTATATACATTTGTAACATGTTTAACCAACCAAATACTATTGGCAGTGAATTTTAAAACATATCCATATTTGTGGGATTTGCCAAATCATGTATTCACTCACTAAAAATGTCAAGCGATTAATGCAATGCATGCACATCATGAACAATACCCAATGTATGAGCTATCAATGAAGGAAAATGCCATTTTAAACAAGTATAGCAGAAAGGAAGCCGTGTTGTAAACCTATTAGCAATTGCAATCGGGGTATGTTTGTATATGGGACCATCTTGAAATTCCGACATCTCCAAACTTATCAACTTTCTTATAGGATCAAACGGTTCCCTCCCTTACCATGTGATACAATATTTCATTCGAACTGTTTATTTTAATATTTAGACTAGCGTGATTTGTCATCATTTTGAGATGGTCCTAATACTCAATATTTTTACTGTCGTAACATTCTAAATTTTATATTTTGTATGTAAACAAAACACCACATCTTATAACAACCACCTCACACACACGAAGCTTTATGTAGCAGCAGCTAATATAATATATACATAAAGCATAACCAGATAATTATACAATTTTGTGTTCCAAAGTGGAATTTTATTGTACGAGTTCATGTTGTGGTGAAAATGTGTATTGGACGGGTGAGCACTATGCATAATCACCACAAAGTGAACGAGTACAATGAAATTCTGTATTGGACACAACAAGAAAACAAAAAGTTAAAAAAGGTCCATTTGGAAATAATATTAATGGTTTTTTATCATGCAATAGACACAGTATAATTATTAATAACTATAACAATGTTTTCATTAAGACATCATGTTTCTTAAAAAGGTATAACATCATATTATTGGAACACATTACAAGGATTGATGGAATTTCTTCACATATTTGGCTACAAGGAAGCTGTCTTCTTGGTCTGGATTGCAGATTTAAAACAACAAAGGTTTACTTTGTGGTCAAAACAAACGCCAAAATGTGTTTAAATCGTGATTATGGAATACACAAGTAACTAATCACAGTTCATCTATTATCATTGCATATTATGAAGACTAGCGTTAAAATCGGCACATCGTTCGCATAGACGATTAACATGAACATGTGTAGAGTGATGTCCCCTGTTTTGTGCAATATGCTAATTCATCGCATCCAATAACACATCCCTCCTCAGTTAATCCTAACATAAAAGATTGATCAACTGTGGACTGATGTTTTTACATGAAAGGCAATCAGAAGTTGGCTTTTACCCTCCTATGATCTTTTAATTCTTCAGTAGATATAACAAATAAAAATTCCATATACTGCATTACTGGAGCTTTTATCTTTGAATTATAGAATGTTACAAAAGGAATGGTATATAAGACAGAAATGGTTTTGATTTGATAATAGAGATCTAAATTGGAAACTTCATTCTAGACATAGGCAACCTCTAAAATGCTTGGCTACACCCTTGACATACATGGTTTTAGCTTTTCACGGCAGAACATACTCAATGAGGTATTTGTGTAAATCTGAAGATATTTACACCCGTCCAAGTGAATAATCAGATAGGTACCGGTAACTGTATTACAAATATATTAAAATTAAGTTAGTAAGACATCGTCGTGTAAATTTTATTAGTAATAACTAAGCGTATAATTAGTGTATTTAACAAATACAAATTTTAATATTCTATTTCATTTTGCATAAATAAATAAATATAAATATCACACGATAGCATTGTGTTTAACTATATATACACACTTGTTAGAGTAATAACAACGTATATTAAAGAATTGACTATTCAATTAACACAAACAATGCCATAAAGAAAGATAAAAGGTCGAAGAAGAAAACCCGGAGTTCCTCAAAATACCAAGAGTACAGCAAAGACTACAAGGACTGGCTAATTTTTAGAACTTTGATTGTCCTTTTCCACCATAAATAGTAATTAATATACGTGTATATATAAAAATCCATCAGTAATACGGTATGTCAAAACAGTTCATTCATATTACAATCGTTTCCAAATATTACATACAACATTGATGGCATGCTGTAAACTGTAAACCAAAAAGGTCCAGTAACATTCTAGCCTCAAATTTTAAAAGTAAAAATTATTGTGTATTCAATCATTGAGATACAACTTCTATGCAATGAAGCTTGGTTTTATTGATCTAATAATAAATCTAAATTTTATTACTTTGGTATTTGTTTATGTTTGCTTTTCAGGTTTTAACAAAAAAACAATCCTTAATTATTTACTGTAATTAATTTCATGTGATTGGATGCTAAAATGTCTGAGATAAAACTAATTAACTAACTACACATAAACAACGTCTGAAGGCAGGGAACCTTGTTAATGACAGTATTGTTACATTTAACGAGGTTCGTAATTGTGACTTGGTTGTAACCAGGTATTGGAATTGATAACATTTCTCAATAATGATTATATAACAACTTGAATGTGTGACATATTTCTGGTTTAGACACAAGTGTTCTGCTTTAGACCGATTCAATATTATGATAAATCATTTCATTAATTTAAACATTAAACAATAAACAATAAATAAGTGGATCACTTTCCAATAAAACAATCCAGCTCCCAACCACATTTATTTATAAAATACCACTAAGTCAGGTTCATGTGCAGTGGAGTAGTCAGATGTTCATCCTAACCACCACATGAAAAAATTGTCCCCAACAAAAAAGAACTTTTGCTATTGAAATAGAATTGTTTTTGGCAAAAAATAAACAAGCCATTAAAGAATCGTGACTAAGCTAGCATATACAGTGAAACCCCTCTAAACTGGACCCTCAGTAAACCGGAATTCCCTCTAAACAGAACATATTTCAAAGCCCCAAATAGCCTTATGTGCTGTATTTAAACCTCGGTAAACCACTCTAAACCAGACATTTTACTCGGTCGCAATTGTGTTCGGTTTAGAGGGGTTTCACTGTACACATGTATATTGCAGCAGACGTGAAGTAGAGTTGTACACAATGATAAATAACCGTGCCCTCAAGACACACAGCAATAGCTCATCTCCCCAAACATAACGTATTCATGTATTTAAAGGAAATCTGTCACCCAATTTTAGTGCCTACTTTGTTTTGCATCTTTTAGAGTAAAAAAAAATAAAAAATTAATGTTTATAGCATGTTGATAAAAGATCTAATAGTAACCTTTTTGATGTATTTATTATATTTATATATTAAAAAAACCCGTTTATATGATGTGAAATTATGTCTCTTCTCTTACGAATATATTGCACACATTTGTTTTTAAGTGTGCGAACACTTCTAGTGTTCATTGCAAAAGAACGTTGCCATATAATGGTGATGGCAATTTTAAAGAAAATACTGAAATAAACTAAATTATATAGAACGACAACTTACAGAACACATCAGTGGACTGTCAGAAATAGGTTGTGGAGTTCTGTGTGGAACGAAACAATTTGTAACAAAACATTAATTTAAATGAATTTTCTAACAGCTTTTGAAGAGCAGCTGTGAAGTTTCAAGGGCTGTAGTAGAGCTGATCAATTAGGTGACAGATTCTCTTTAATACTATAACTATAATAACTTAATTCTAATCTCAAATTCTCTTTAATATGCCGAGTAGGCCTAATTCTGATCTTAAATTCCCTCTAACATGCTGAGTAGGCCTAATTCTGATCTCAAATTCTCTCTAACATGCTGAGTAGGCCTAATTCTGATCTCAAATTCTCTCTAACATGCTGAGTAGGCCTAATTCTGATCTTAAATTCTCTCTAACATGCTGAGTAGGCCTAATTATGATCTTAAATTCTCTCTAACATGCTGAGTAGGCCTAATTCTGATCTTAAATTCTCTCTAACATGCTGAGTAGGCCTAATTCTGATCTTAAATTCTCTCTAACATGCTGAGTAGGCCT
>JAULBR010074581.1:0-14004 GCA_032355825.1 Melanodrymia aurantiaca
GGTTGAGGTTGGGTTGAGGTGAGGTTGAGGTGGGGTTTAGGTGGGGTTGAGGTGGGGTTTAGGTGTGGTTGAGGTGGGTGTTGTGGTTGTAGAGTGGTGTGTTTATATATTGTGTGTTTGTTGAACGAAACCACTAGAGCACATTGATTAGGCTGATGAAAGTAAAAAGTCCAGTTATTGTGACGCATGGTCTCAAAAACGTTTGCTTCTACGACGTAAGTTACCCTCTTTCATTTGGCAGTAAGGGATCATATAATATATATACGTTTTAAACTGACAGATATTAATCAGTATACGAAACAGTGTGTGATGAAACGAACCTTTTTAAGTAAGCAGTAATCATATTTCCACGACTGGTCCACCAAAGACGTGGTGTGTGCTATCCTGTCTGTGGGAAAGGGCACATAAAACATCCTTGCTGTTATTCGAAGAAGAGTAGCCTACGTGGCGGCAGTGCGTTTCCTCTATGACTAAGAGTCGATATAACAATGAGTTTGTATGTATTTTTATGGATATGCCTAAAGCGCTCCCCACTATACATATTGAAAATATTTAGTTTTTTTTATTATATTGCATTATTGTAATGCTTATAAGTTTTATAACTCACAGCGATAAAGAATGTGAATTTGACATCCAATAACCGCTGATTAATAATCAATGTGTTCCAGTGGTGTCGTTAAACAAACACACGTTTATTACACCACATAACGAATCAATCAAAAACTTTCTTTCATCTCAAACGCCCAATTCAATTTTCTGAAGACAGGAGCAATAACTCTCTTCAATATTTTAATATTCATCAAAAAGATGTTCTCTCCTCATGATGGTAAATAATATTCTGCCAGTCTTTATCTCCTGCCAGGCGCAGCGAGACTATACTGTTTCGCTTACTCGTTTTGTCATATGATTTTTATCTCATTTGCTAACCCCTGGGAAATTCATTTCAAAAGAAAGCATGTTAACTTTGAGCGGGTTATAGAAGATTCATCCAATATTCCTCGCGTCAGAAGCGAGCTCCGGTTGAACATTAATCACGCCAGTTTCCCCGATCTGAACGTTTGAGCAGCGACACGAGATCCGAAATGGTCTTTTCAAAGAATATTTTCTTATTATTGAAAACCCCCGACTTACGTCAAGAATTCATTTACAAAGTAATTTTTGCTTGGTTAATAACTGGAATGGAAATAAGATGACAGTATAAATGATGTGAGTTATGGTGGAGGGGAACTGGTGTTTTCTGTGTCGTACGAACGAAGGAGACAGAAGAGATTAAGAAGTGGAATAGATTTATTTAGAGTCTTTATACAACTACTATGTGAACTGCTCTAAGTCTGGGTTACTAGTAGGCCAATGCTGCCCTGCCATGGCAAAAGGAAGCAAGTAACATTTTTCACGAAATGCACTTTTTTGGCTCATTGGCATAAGGAAGTATGTACAGTTCCTCTAAATGTATCGAAATTGCTTTCCAACTGCACAATATTGTAATATATAACTTTAAATTGTGGTACTAAACGAATCAATACAATGTTTTCATTGATAAATCGAAATATTGATGATGTCACTTACTTCCTTTTGCCATGGGAGGGCAGAATGGGTACATATCTTTTATTGGGGTTCACCCTGTAGGTAGCAAATGCAGGGCTTCTAGAATTAAAAAAAAATTACTGGCCATAGGGCTAGTGGATTTTAAAATTCACTGGTCATGTTTAAATATTCATTTGATGGAAGTATTTGTTTGGTGGCCCGAGTCAGTAAAATACTGGCCATGCATGATGCCCATTGATGGGCATATTCTAGAACCTCTGAAATGGCTTCTTTTTATAAACTTTGGCTAAATTTATAGGCAAATTACTAACAATATATTATATAAATTAGCCTTTTTAACATTCTTATGAAAAATTACTTAATTTTTGGAAAAGTTTGTCCAGGGTGAGACAGATTATTTTATGCATTTGGCTTGAGCACATGAACTAGGCCACCTGAGGCTGAGCTAACTTCAGCTGTCGAGTTCTCGTGCAGTGATTTTCCGAACAAGTGCCCGTTCTCACTGCAATGCTTAAAAAACAATCTACTCCATCCAAACTTCACATCATTATTGTTTTAAATGTAACCTCTTACCACGCCTAGCTTTCAATTTCAGCGCCTCTGTGACTATCTGCAAAACATTATTACATTTCACAACTGAATGAATTTGTTTATGCTTTGGTCACGTTGGTGAAATAGCGAGCCTATTCGGTCGTTTCCGCCAGATGCTATTACCTAAACAACAATGTTTGTTCAAAGTTTCCATATGTCGAGATCTCGAGATAATAAGTCGAAATATTAAGTCGAGATAATAAGTCGAAATCTCGATATAATAATGTATGTAGACTTAGTATCTCGAGATCTTGACATAATAATCTCGAAATCTCCAGATACAAACTGGCCCTGATGCTTTTTCGTATATATATAATTATAATATATCTTAACAAACTACCAAATAAATTATTATTCTGTAACTTAAATTAAACTAGATACACGTGGTTATAAGTTACAATGTTTTATGTGTTTATATCCAATTGAGATCAAAGCATAACAGTCCTTGACATGCAGTGCAGCTGGCTCAACGAAGTAAACTTGATCGCTGTTTATTACTAAACAATATAGATCTATGCACTATCCCACAAACTGGACAGTACATACCACAGGTATATGTTCTAACCACTACAACACGGGCCGGTATCGTAATTGAGTGTCCAAGACAATGCTAAGTAGGGAATAAGTACTACATTCAAATCTGTTCAGAACTTTATCATCATTACCAGCAAATATATATTTACGTTTTACTTTAGACCTCTAAAATATATATACAGATATTATATTACAATATAATTATCTTCTTATTTCAATTTGAAGTTGCCATGTTTTTTGTTATTTTGTGTTATAAATAAAACTATCCTATAAAAGTATTTGTAAAATTTAGGGAATTATGCTTTTGCCTGTTAGACAATTACAAATCACCCAAATGTGATAATAAATATTGCCTCTTCTTAAATATTTAGTATGGATTAAACAACGTGATGAAATGGGTTATCATATTATGTGGGCACACGCTATCATAACATTTGAAAAACGTACATAACTTCTAATAACTTGTGATTTAACAATTTATAATGGCGATTTGTATAAGATGCATGTTTAAATATTTCAAATTATATTTAGTTATACTTTTTTACAAACTTAAGTCCGTACTAGATTTGTCACCTGTGCACAATCATTTAAAATCTGTAAAACATCGGTGATGTGAAGTAAGAATAGACATTGACGATTTGGAAGCTAGCTTTATTTTTACATTCGTCTTCGGAAAACGAAACTACACCATTACTTCACTTCCGTAAACAAAAATGGTGTAAGCAAAGAGTCTTGAGAGAGAATATCGATTAATACTTTCTCGTGTGGCATCGAACACCGGTTATATGGTGTGAGTCTCCGTGCAGATAAAACTCAAAATTTCTTCTCGAATATTGGATAATTGATTGATTGGCAAATTCTACGTTTTTGTGGGCGGTAGGTTGGATCTTGTGCAAGTTTTTGTCTGACTTCGAAGACTTATTCACTGTTGAGTACAGGCTTTAATTCAATACTGATCTTCACAATGCAGATAATCATGATCATGTATACAGCAAAATTGCTGGTTTATTTATAGCCAAACACATTGGGATTTCAGGACAAAGTGACTGTTGTGTTATAGTAATTTTAATAAGAACATAAATTACAGAAGTGACAATGAACATGGTCATGGACATTTATTTAACCGTAGCATAAAAGCTAATTATGTCATTGACAGTCTCTGACAGTAAATCAGTTTGATTTTTCACTTCTTTGCTGCACATGGTCACATGCACAAATAATTATGTGTTGGTGACTCATTGCCATTCAGATGAGGTTTACTAGAGATTAACTAAGGTTGCTTTCAAATGTTTTTTTCTGGCTATGCAAAAATCTCCAGAATTTCAGAAGGACTGTTTCCTTATTCGAGCCCCTTTGGCAACTTTTGATACGATTGATCTTGGAGATGATTTGCCCAATAAGTTGGTCCATCCAAATGTGGCTGTTAGAGAATGTAATAAAGACAATGAAGAAATAAAAGTTGCTGTAAAAAATGATACGGATAATACATGTCTTAAAGAAGAGGAAGATGTTATACCAAAAGCAGTAAAAAGTGAAAAACCTAGTCCCAAAAAAGAACTCGTAAAATTGGATAAAAAGAAAGACTCTGCTAAGAAAGATTCGCCAAAACCTGCTAAAAGAAAAGCTAGTCCGAAAAAAGAGACAAAGAGTGAAAAAAGCAAATTAAGTTCAAAGAAAGATAACTCCAAAGCTGAAAAGAAAAAGGACAAAGATAATAAGAAAGCCAAAAGTAACACTACATGTAAGTTAACCGAACAAGTTGAAAGTCCTGCTGTTTTGCAAGAGAATGTAGCAGTTTCGCAAGATACATGTCCATGCAGCTGTAAAGAAGCAAATACATGTAGCAGTTATGACTGTGAAAAGGAAACAGATAATTATGTTTATATTAGACATGAGCCATTTATTCCCAGTGACAATAGTTCACAAGTAAATAGCTGCTTGTCATACAATGGTGAAGGAAAACAGATTGAAACAGTTTTTATTCCACCTCCGCTAGTATTAAATCGGAATATTCCACAACTACAGAGAACTGCTTCTTTTTCATCTTCCAGTTCTGAATCTGATTCTGAAGTGTTTCGTCATACAAAAAGACAGCCTATCCAAAGACACTGTGTGACAGAAAGTGAATGTGTCAATAGCAATTCATCACACGCTCTGCACAATCCTCTAACTCTTTCTCCAGACTTGGTGAATCCATCTAGCATTACCTCACCATCGAAGAGAAAGGCATACCAAAAGCGATTACGGAGACAGCAGGTGAAGACGTCGCCGATTGCTCGGCCACGGAGCACGACTCCTATCAGTGTGGTGACGCTCGATGAATACACAAGTATTCTGAGCTCACCGGAGAACTCGCCACTATCACCAACTCTACACCTCGGAGACAAGTTGAAAATCACTCTGCCAACGGATGAGTTCTCCAGTAAGAGCAAAGGTTCAAGAACAGGAGCTAATTTGTCAGTCAGTTCAGACGACAATGAGGAATTCGTGTTTGAATTCAATGAGGAGCTTCTCTTCAGTCACACCCGATCAGCATTAGTTGTTGATGAGTCTGGAAACCTTCCTCCATCTCCACGCAGAGTCCTTATTCCACCCACAATTTCTCCTTCATCTCATCCAAAGCTTACTGCAGCTGATATTCCAGGACCCGACAATTGCAGCCAAGGATCACCAAGGCTTTTGTATTATCCATCAAAATCTGACATTTCCAAGGAAGAAAACTGGGCATTTTTCTCTGATCCTCCAGAAGAGCAGCTTAATGTGTCTCAAGATGTTAACAGCTGTGAAGATTTAACAAGGCCTGTCTATGCAAAAGAAGAACACAAGCTGTGTTTAGAGGATGATATTTTGACTGTTAATATCAATAATTCTAATCCGAGTGGAGGGTGTGATATAGACATAGTTTTATCATCATCTTCAAGCAGCACTAGTCACCCAAGTCCAACATCACCAGCAAAACCAGTCAGTGAGAACATTGTTACGTGTACAGACAAGTCAGAAGTGAAACCAGTGAACATAGTTACTTGCACGGACAATTCAGAAGTGAAACCAGTGAAACCAGTGAAACCAGTGAACATAGTTACTTGCACGGACAATTCAGAAGTGAAACCAGTGAACATAGTTACCTGCACGGACAATCCGGAAGTGAAACCAGTGAACATAGTTACCTGCACGGACAATTCAGAAGTGAAACCAGTGAACATAGTTACCTGCTCGGACAATCCGGAAGTGAAACCAGTAAACCCTGAAATGCCAGTTAGCCATCAGTCATCGACCATAACAGAAGTTTTAGCCAGTGATAAAGACACACTTTTTGATCTCATGTAGCTTGAAGAAATTGAAAAATATTAACAATGTAAGTATATGTTTCTATTTCTTACAAGTAGAGGAGAGAGGGGAGTGGTAGACCAACAACAGGAGTAGGCCACCAGTTCTCTAGGATTAGCTATATGCAGGATTTCTCCATAAATTGGTCTTGTGATTCTTGGAAGTAGGGCTTCTAGATTTTTTTTAAAATTCACTGGCCATAGGGCCAGAAGATTTGAAAATTCACTGGCCATGCTTTAAATTAAAGTACATCAGGTATTTGTTTACTGGCCCGAGTCAGAAAATCACTGGCCTTGGACATCGGGCCACCGTAATCTAGAACCTCTATTGGAAGATTACCCACTCATTAAACATAGATAAAATGCCCAATTTTGTTTGCTGAAAAGTAAAATTGTGTTCCTTCTTTTTTCTTTCCTTTGTCGATATATATGTTAATGTGATAACACAGAGCTGCTTTGCTATATATAATTTGATGGCGATGCATTGATGGGTATGCCAATTTAAATAGAATTATTGTTTTGCAAATCATGCAGAAAATTTAGACATTAGTATCATGAGGAGTGGGTGTGGAGAACTGGTAGCCCAGTCCTCCTTAAATAGGCACTTAATAATACATTATCAAACTGGCACTTAATAATTGAGTGGTTAAAATGTAATGCTATGTTCTAAATTGGAATTCTAAATGTGTATTACTATAAGTTTAATATGTTCTTTACAGAAGAAGGAAAAAAAAACATTTTGAATGAGCAGGATCTAGCTCAGTGGTTAGAGCATCTGTCTTAGGTGTGATGTTGAATGATCTTTCCACCTTTATAAGTTGTCTAATTTTTTTACCTTACAACTACTGGTCCATGGCTGGTATATCAATGTCTGGTATGTGCTATCCTGACTGATAAAGACCATATATCTTTATAGCTACCTCTTGTGACATGTAGCTATGTTCCCCAATGAAAAAAATCCAGTGGCCCATATCTCCCGCTGCGTGGCACATATCTCCTGCTGTGTGGCCCATATCTCCTGCTGTGTGGCCCATATCTCCCGCTTCATGGCCCATATCTCCCGCTGCGTGGCACATATCTCCCGCTGCGTGGCACATATCTCCTGCTGTGTGGCCCATATTTCCCAACGTGGCCCATATCTCCCACTGTGTGGCCCATATTTTCCAACGTGGCCCATATCTCTCGCTGTGGCCCATATCTCATTGCGTGGCCCATATCTCACACTGTGGCCCATATCTCCCACTGCATGGCCCAGTTCACCATAGAGGTGAGGTCACGCAATTTGGTATCAACTCATGATGCTTAGAGCATGCCTGCCATCCTTTTCTTCTCTTAACTTAAATAATTGCTGTATCATTGACGACATTTGCCATTTATATTATTGCAATTTACATATACTTAATGAATACATTTAAACAAGAGTTCTCAGTATGTACGTATTTATTGAAAGCTCAAATCATACTACAGTGTTTTTCCCTAGGATTGAGGTAGGACATGGTAAATTGAACTATATCGAGGCATTCTGTTGACTTCCAAACATTTTGAGGACACATATTTGCGTATTGGAAAGTGGCCATGTCTTTTTGTTATGTAATTTGATGATTGTGGCTACAATGAACACCCTGGCATGATCAATTCTATTTATTATATTGGCCATCTGAGATTAAAGACTTTCATGATTGCATTTTCATGTTTGTTCATTAACATCAATACAGAGTTGAATTGCGTTTCCTTTTTCCTTCATAGCATCACAGATTGTCATATACAATTGGCTATGCTGCATGCTTGCACTCATGGAATGGCTAATAAATTCAATAAAGAACCAAATAAATTTCTTGTCTAGATATAAACTGAAATGCTAGTATGTTAGTTAACTCGCCTGCATTTATGGATTACCTATCGTGTCCAGGAATAACATCTTATTCAATTAATTTCCTTTTAACTTATAAAGAATGTATGTGCACTCGTTTCAGTGTACCGTATACATGTATGCAAGTCATGTATTGTTTAATATACATTCATGGGATGTTAACAAGGAACTAATGTTACTTTTGTATATATAATTATATGCACTTGTGTGGTAACTATCCATTTTGAAATCATCCAAAACAGATTTGTTTAGTGTAAGTAGTTCTTTCTGAAACAAACGCAGCGCTGTGTATCTGGTTTTACTTTAATTTTTAATAAATGAATTAACTTGAAATGTTCAGTGTTACACATATATTTCTTATAACAGTGATGTCACAAAATGTTGTTATCTATATAGTGAGAACTACGTACATACCGGGTACATGTATGTTTTTGATATTCTGGAAAGTCGTCAACAATATTTGTGAAAAGTAAGAAGATTAAATAGTATAATTTAGATAGGCTTTTTTTTTAAATGAGATATAAGCATTTAAGATAGCACAAATATTTTATTGTTGTAATTTTAGGTATTGATCAACATGTACACGTTTACAAGCAGGTTGTACTTCACATTGTTTGAGCTACCACAGGATGAAATTACTGTATGTAATTGCAACAACTAAAGACATTGTCCACAACACACATTGTACATTTGTACATGTGTATTAGTCAATTGGTACTAATTCAATTTTCTGCGAAAAACAAAACATCTGCCTGGTTACCATGTATTAATTAAATATTTATTCAAGGTTTTATTAGCCGCACAACAAAAATTGGTTGCCATAGGTTGAAATTGTTTAGTTAATACAGATTGTTCTTACCGAAATAAACATGCAATCTTAAAATGAAGTAAACAAATTGACTGGCCTCTAAGCAAGGTTAACTTTTAGTTTAAAACCATAACTAATTCATAACTAGTTAAAAAAGGTATACATGTATGTAAATGTAGTTTGTGTTTTGTTTGTTTTGGCTTCAAATCAATGATAATAGTACATTTAAAGTAAACAATTGGCATAAGATTATAGGATTAATAGCTTTAAAATTAAATATAAACATTTAAAAGTCACAAATTGTTTTTTTCATTTTGTTAAATAAATAATGAAATATAATCACTGAATTCAACTTTAATACATATGCCACAAATCCCATAATGGGATTCGAACCCAGTACCAACCAATTTGTTTAAGCCCCAATGCGTTAATCTCTGCGCTACGGAAGTTGATAATACACAAGGAAATAAAATACCATTTGAAATATTAACCCAAGTGGTTTTTAAAAGAAATAGAATTAATTTTTAAATGTTCATAAGAAAGCATATTAGTAATGATCATATCCAAATAAAAAAATATTTGATTCGTAAAAAAAAGAGAATTTTGCATTATTAAACTTAATTATAGTTTAAGAAAAATATAAACAATTATAACTGTTCCATTGTGCCACACAGTGAGACAATAATTGCGTTGTAATGGTTTAACTTATTTAACTAAAGCCTTTCAATACCAACCCAGTATTCATTCGTATTACAATTAAGATCAGTTATCGAACACTAAATACTATAGATGACTACTTGAATGACATGGCAATACGTGTATTATATACATTGTAGAGGATTGCTTATCTTGTAAGACTAACTCCATCACCAGGTATTGATGTCAGCAAACTATTAATTGGATGAATGAAGACAACAAAAATCAATGAGATGTCAACGATATATATGTGCTGTGATATATGCAAATAGTATTATAATTATCGTAATATTTGTGAAACAGAAATCTGAGATGAATATTGTATAAACGAACGATAAAAGTTGTATGCATGTGTTTACAATAAATCTGCATCATGTTGGCCCTTTACGTATGTTCACTGATTCATAATTAATGTAATTTTCATTAATGTTGTATCACTGGAGGGTTCTTGGCAGTTAGATAGCAGTAATCTGATCAACAATACATATGCAATGGGCAAAACAACTGGTATTGTATTGGGTGTGTATTTTTATATTACACATATGGGCAGAGACATATTTTTCGATTATGCACACTTGCCTTACGTTCAATAGGGCAAGCGTTCTGCTACCGAGACAAAACGTTTTGACACCGATGTTTGCATGTAACATTAAATGAATGTGATATGATAAATCAGTATCAGTCACATAGTTCCAGCGCACTCGCCCTAGGCTTGTCTTGCCCACGTAATATTACCTATGACATATGCAAGATATTAAGCAGGTGTGTGATATTAATTAAGCACTTAATCTTTCACTTATGCAAGCTAACCCATAGAGTGATGTCAAACTGAAATACCATACATACATGTACCACACATGCATGAACATTTTCACAGTGTAATTATTATTCACATTTATTACCAGTACACATAAAGGAAAGAAGATGCGGGGTATTATATTTCGTGTAACCTCCCTAGGGAGAAATAGAGGTTACTTGAACCTCATTAACAGTGTAAATTTAGAAATGAAGTAGTCGTTAATGCTGAAATAGATTACGTTTTGGCAACTGGTAAAAGCTGTTGACATCACATCATCACATAAAGTGAATTTAACATTGAGAGTTTTAGTCCTTGCTATATAGGACGATGACATAGCTTCAATGTGTAAACTATTTAGGTTTGACTAATGACTTCGTGTACATAGTAAATACTATAACCAACTCGATGCTTGGAATTACACATTATCTATCATTCGTGAAATTAATGTTTTCAGTCCACAGCTTTAATTTCACTCTTGAAAGATAATCTGTAATTGTCGTTACTTGTAAGTTATCTTCTACATAAGAGTTAGGCCTATTTGCATAAATATCAACAAGAGATTTTATATACCGTAATACAAAATTATATTGTGAGATTTCTGTTGATGTTTATAATCATATTATAATATAATAATGCATGTAATTATCTGGATAAACAGGGACAGTGTATTCTCTTCTGCTAACATAAACCTCAGTTCCACATATATAACTTGCTTTATCTTATTGTCACGTGATTGTGCTTTCTGCACCAAAATGGTGAGGCAGTCTAAGTGGCTGTGCATAAATTTCAATGTGTTTACAATCCACAGAATGTTCGGAAGGTGTGGGGACGGGTAAAAGTCAAGTTCAGATTGCATTTCATCTAAAACATTGGTTCACAGTATATCAATGTTTTATCTTAGGATTAGAATGGGAGGATGGGGTTAAATACAATCCTAATTTTGCGTAGATTGTGAAACACATTGTTCACAATCTAAGATGTCTATTCACATATTAATTAAAATGTCTAAAATGGGTATGTGGAAAACTTGGTTGTTTAGCACATTTCACAGGCGTATACATGTAGGATAGTCTCCACATGGGCAATATTGAGGATTTCAATCTTTACTCTCTTCATTCCACATGTTGACAGTAAAACTCCATCTACAACATGAGCAAAAACCAGCGTTAACATCTGCAAATGTTCAAATACAATGCAGTAATCCAATAAAGAACATTGACATTAATTTAGAATGTAATTTTAATGCAATCAATGCACACAAAGGTGTTGTTCTCACAATTCTACTGGAGTAATGATCTGTAACATGCAACAACATTGCACATACCACACGGTCGGTAACTTAATCAACAGAAATTAAATTAAGCATCCATTGATTTTGGTTGTAAATATTTATGGAAGTACATGTACCAGTCAGAGTGATGTTTTAGATTGATCGTATTTCGTTTACCGGTGCTATTCACTCAGTACCTCTCATAGTAACTACTGAACAACCTGTATATTTACAGGGCTTCTAGAATACAGGGGCTTCTAGAATACAGGAGCCTTACTAGTATAGCCAGGCTAGTGATTTGTTTACTCGGGCTAGTAAAGTTTTAATGTCTAGTAGAAAAAACAAAGTAAAACATTATTATTTACTGATTACATGGAGAGGTGCAGCAGATTGTGATAACAATAATTTGTTTAGTTAATCTACCAAGTTATACCAGGTTACTTTCTTAAAGTTTAAATCATATTATTGTCTTAAATATTTCAATCATGGCTAGTGATGAATGGGCTAGTAGATTATATAAATATTGTAGATCACGTTATATTTATTTTAGCCTGTTGTAAGTGGCAAATAATTAATTTGCTTTTGATGTTATATAAATAGAAATATAAACAAATATATAATAGAGCATTGGACTCGAGGTTATTACGTACGGGTACCATACTGGCCCAGTGGCTATGAATACCACTGGATGCAGTGGAAATGGGAAGGTGATGGGTGGGTGGGGTTGGGGTGGGGATGTGTGGTTCATCCCAGTACTGTCTTCAACTCAGGGTGAGTGCACTGCAAGGCTCAATAGCAACATGCCGGGGTTAACTCATTTTATGGATTAGCCAGTACTCTAACCAACTGTTTCACCAAATTCCATATCATGTTTATTAGGGAAATGTGCATTTGAAATTGAAGATCCATTGCTGCTAATGTAGAAGGTGACATGTTTTTTAATAGACCCATGTCTAATTTGGACAGTTTTTGGCATCAAACGTAATGCTTTGCTTTCGATGGCAGATTTTACTCAAGGAGGGTGTATTGGAATATTAATTGGATAGGAACACCTAATATCATTATCACAAATACGTATTCTCACAATAATATGATTGTATGTAATAAATAGTTCATTTAGACACATTGAATCTTGACGATTCATCTTTAAGAATGTATTGTTAACGGACAATTATAAAATGTCATTTTCTGGTCTTGTTGCATCAAACTTGGACACAAAGAGTAATTTATATATTCTCATTAGGAAGTTGTACATGTATATAGGACTTTATCTCATATCTAATTGTTGATGGACGTGAAGATGTATCCGTCTTAGCAGCTTGCATTTGATGATTAGATCATGCTTGTTAGAGAATTGGCCGTACTCACAAAGTTAGTCCACATTAAACATGATGGCTCGAAGAGATCTCGTCAAATGAGATTTGGTCTGGGGGCCGAATGGAACATCAATACTAATCGATGAAGCCAGTCGTATAATTATCTTGACGTACCTCCAAGATACGAAAGTAATTCTAGTTTTAGTTACTCTTCAGATTGGCTAAACTGTGTCAGTGCTCTGTCTGGATAAATATATGTTTAATCATGTCTTGTGGGGAAGATTTCCTTTCTTTGTTGTAGCAACAGTTAAGCATTCCATTGATTTTGATTTATGAAAATACCAATTTGTGCAATGCTTTAGATTAATGTTATTTCTTTTAATATTAACTTGTTTTCTTTGATCAATATATTTGTACCCATGCTAGTAACTACTGAATGTTCGATCTGTATACCCGGTAGGTAGACCATTCAGAATAAAATTCACCCTATTTGGTGCCGACCTCTGTGGAGCAGAGGATCATTCTCAAGGCTGGTACATACATGTACTGGGCATAAGTCCAAACTGAAGCAGTTATGGATTTTTCACCCCAGAACCAGCTTCAATGCAGAGTGAGTGCACCACGAGGGTCAATGGGAAGAAAATATAGTACTAAGCTCATGTCCATTGGATACCATTTATCTTGCAACTCATTTTAAAATGTATCAATATAAGTTTCGCATATTAGATGCAAATTCAAACGACATAGTATAAATAGTATCTAACGGTCACTCTTGTAGCATTCTGCGTATATCTTTTCATTCATTCATTCTCTGTATATGTTTTCATTGTAGTCAATACGTGGATCAATACGTATGGCAAATACAGTTTCAACAAATGAGAATCCTAACAAATGTTTCCTATTTGGAAATCAGAAAACTCTTCACCATGAGTATGTCTGTCATCATTTCCTTTACCAGGAATGGTTCTCATCTGAGTACTATCGGAGTGGGATGTAGCATAGCCCATTTGCCTGAGGTTTTATGAGTCGAAGGATCGATCCTTCTAAGTGGATCAATTGGGTTATTTCCCATTCCCACCAGTCTATGGTGTGTGCTATCTTGTCTGTGGGAGAGTGCTGATAAAAGATATCTTGCTGTTATTAAGAGAGAATAGCCTATGTGGCAGTAGCCGGTAGAGGTGTAACGATACACTCGAATATTCGGTGCACCGAACAGCAACCTGTATCGTAGTTGTATTCGTATTCGCGA
>JAULBR010074655.1:0-14003 GCA_032355825.1 Melanodrymia aurantiaca
TAATAGAAATTATTATATTTATTTTCTTGGTGAGAGTGCACGCTGGGGTAATAATAGAAATTATTATATTTATTTTCCTGGTTATAGTCAATATAGTGCCCGCTGGGGTAATAGAAATTATTATATTTATTTTCCTGGTTATAGATATAGTGCACGCTGGGGGTAATAATAGAAATTATTATATTTATTTTCCTGGTTAGAGTGCACGCTGGGGTAATAATAGAAATTATTATATTTATTTTCCTGGTGAGAGTGCACGCTGGGGTAATAATAGAAATTATTATATTTATTTTCCTGGTGAGTGCCCGCTGGGGTAATAGAAATTATGATATTTATTTTCCCTGATCAGAGTTCCCGCTGGGGTAATAAATCAGCAAGACATTGAGAATATGGAATACTCAGTCTAAGTATTGTAAAGCAAATCAGTAAGACGTTAAGAATGCTAAATAGTTAGTGGTAGTCTACAGTATACATGTATTGTAAAGGAGATCATTAAGATCTTGAGAATGTGGAGATGCTTACTCATAGTCTATTGACCGTAAAGCAAATACGGAGTCCATAATAATAGGTCTATTTTAATGCAAATTGGCAAGACCTTGAGAATGCAGAATACTCATATAAACAAAACAAAAAGGGTTTCCTAATGTGCATCGATGCATTTACAACAAAGGTTTCCACAGAGCCATAAGGTGTAGGGGGGCCCCTACTTCTTACCTGTTTAACTAAGCCCTTGCATTTATTGTAATGCATTTGTAAGGGTCTTAACTTCAGTTGTTTGTCCATATTTCATGTATAATGCATAATGATAATCTATCAAATTGGTACTTGTGGATTTTACATAAAATTATAATATTATTGCTGAATTTTGAGAAAGTAAATGCCCTAAAAAAATCCTGGGAAAAGACCTGTATAACTAGAGGATAATTCTAGATACATGTAGTTATGAACGATAAAGGACGCATTTCTTTCATATGACGTCATGCCATTTGCCCTGGCCTGTGAAATAGGCTGTCATTTTGCCACCATTCACAGACATCATAACTGTCCTGAACAGATCCATTTTCTGTTTAAATCACTGTTGACATACAGTGAAGAATAGCCAAACAGAACTGGAAGTGAATGTCAACGTCCACATACATATGATCATCGTATCATCATAACCGTATTTGGTGTGTTCCCATCTGGACTGAACATCCGTCGATGCGTATTGAAACATTTCGGATGTTCGGTGTATCAACAATATCATTCTATGTATTATAAAGACCGCTCTCTATTCTCAAGACATCACAGATTTGCTTCACATGTCTCAAGGGGAATGACACGAACGCAGCTTTCATTATTAAATTAAAACATCCTCTCAACAACTTACAACTTCCTTTTATCGAGGCCTATAAAAATGGTGATATTTAAAATATTTATTGGTTCGGAGCAGACATGGTAGTGATAACGCCTACGTGGCCTTTGTTTAATCGCAGCCATCACAATAACCTTCATAAATAAATACAATATATGTGTAGCATTTCGATAAATTTGACATCAAGTCAGGCTAAATCTGTTTGTACACAGAAAAAACCCACTAATAACACGAATAAAGAATTCAGCTTATGACAGGATTGATAAAACACTTCTGACCTTCCTGGAAAAAGAGGATCTAATTTGTTTCAACAGTGAAAACACTGTCATGCCTGTAATAGTTTGAATATGGTACATGTGAAGTGTGCTCAATAAAACATATTTTAAAATGGAAAAAACATCTGAATATTATATAAAAATAGTATATTACTTGCAAATTTTTTTACAGACGTTATACAAATCAATATTCTCTTCTCTTTACCAAAATAATATATACTGTAAAACATATTATTTGCATGTATTTAGCCACATAAATTACGCCCACATTAATAATTACTGGTACAATGATATAATCCATTGAAAATTACATTTATTTAATGGAGACAATGTGTCGATATAATATTAAAACATGTTTGACATCCAATACTATAGTCGCTTAATATTAATCAAAGTTCATCTTTTAACCAAAAAAAAGAAACCTGCTACCTCCACATAGGCTACTATGCTACGAATAACAGCAATGGATGTTTTATGTGCACTTTCCCACAAACAGGATGGCACACACCAAGGCCTTTGATGAACCAGTCACAAATCACTTGTTGGAACTGGAAATTAACCAACAGGACCACTTCATTATAGAGAATTCCCAATTTAAAAAATATATATATTCCTTAGTCCCTCCATACTTTTTTTTTTACAGTAGAACTTTGACTCCATAAATACCTTTCTTCTGTATACTGTGAAAAAATATATCACTCTTTAAAGGGGAAACACCCAATTGACATGCATGTGATTCATCCAAACGTTTTTTGTTTGTTTGATGTAGTCAATAGTTAAGAAACAGTTGTACTCGACTTGAAAAACAAAGTGCTTGACAACACTATATAAACATCACCCGCCCCGCCTAATTTTTGAAAAAAAGGGACCCTAGAGCAATGACCCCGATTATACACTGCTGGGGTAAAGCCCTCTGGGTCAGTGGGTATCACATATATTCAAGTGCTCTATCTGTATCAGCCGAGAGATCTGGACGAGAGATCTGGAGAAGCCGGAAACTGGAACAAAACAGCCACACCTCTGTTTACACCTATATGTTTGCAGTGTGATTAAAAGTAAAACCCTAAATCAGCCAACCCAGATAACCTGGCAGATCAAACATTAAACAGTGTCCACAATAAGACGTACAGCAATCAAGTACACAGATTTGTTGGCATTCGAACAACTTGATACAGGCAAGGTTTTAACTGGGGAAAAACTACAAACTGAGATCCTCTCGAAATAATCCCATTATGAGTGCCCCCACCCAGCACAAAGTAATTTAATATAATTTTAATAATAACTCCTATCAACAAACCAATGTTTACCAGACTACTAGAGCCATTATAATGATATGATGACACAGTATTATATCGCGATTCAGGGCAACGTTATATCACGATTCTCTGCAACTGTATCGCAATACATATGATAGTTGATACATACATGTTTGAATAATTTTGAATAAAATATAACAAAAATGCAATACTGTAAAACGTGTTTGTAATTTTTGCGGTTTTCACCTTTGCTATTTAAGTTTTATTACTTTTAACTCTAAAAATAAATCGCGCAAAGAACAATGGGGTTTCTGCAACGTGGAAAATACATATTGCAAGTTGATCATTCTTTGGAAACCACGAAGATTTACAGCTGCGAATATTACCTGTATGTACTTTTTGGTTGGGAAAATCTATGTATTGATTCAGCTTGTTTCAAGTCCTTAGTTTTTATTAAGGTTATCATGTTTCATAAACTAGATCGAAAGCTTTCACTTGGTATACCAGTTGTGGAACACTGGTTGGGATGGAAAACATAACACACTTTTAACTGCACTACAGACGTCGATTGATTGTGTATGGAGCTCAGTGCCAGACAGTCCGACTGAGGTACAAGAGGTCGAAGGATTGAGCCTCCACAGTGGATAGATTGGGTTATTTCATGTTCCAACAAGTGATCCACCTCTGGCTGTAGTATATATGCTATCCTGTACGGGAGAAGTGCATATAAAATATCCCATGCTGTTATTCTGTAAGAGTAGCCTATGTGGTAACAGCAGGTTTCTTCTAAGACCATGTGTCGATATAACTGCATGTCTAACAGAGTGGTAACATCAAACAAACTTTTTTTTATCTTTTATCATGCACTTAATTCACTGGGATACTCTAACCACTGAGCTAGATCCAACTGAAACATAGATGGCAGCCCTAGAAATTCAAAACTTTTTGCAATGGCACTTTATTGTGACCACAAAAACATTTTGCCATGGCATTGCGATGGAAATTTTAAATAAAATACACTGATTGGCAACATTCATAGCAATACTTCGACCATGGAGTTATGAGTAGAATTGCCAAAAAAACGTTTGATTAAAGTGAAGGCTTTAAAATGCTGTTGATGCAAATCTGCAAATCAATTTGTGACAGCTTGCAAATTTCTAGGACCGCTTTACAAAAGGAATATTTGTTTTAGCAAGGTCCTATCATAAATATGTCGTATGAAAATACTCAAGTGTTGAAATAGCTGGAAAACAATTCCCATGGGTATACCTGGTGAGATTGATCGTACATTATGTTGGGTACCGGACACACATTCTATAATTATTGAACAAAAATCTGCTCCTAATCTAATAAGACTCAAGTAGCCACAGGTCTAAGAGTACTGCAAACAACTTTCTCACACTTCTTGCTGATGACCTAAGATACTTTAATAAACAGATGACATCGAACACTTAAGGCAGACATCAGGGGCCTGTTTCACAAAACATTTACGACTAGTTGTGGACGTAAACGTAAATATGTGACTAAAAGAGTTTCCCAAAATATAATTAAACATAATTGTCTCCAGGAACGAATAGCGTCCACGTGTAATATGTCTCAAATGATAAAAAAAACCATGATATCTCGGCTACTAACCATCGTCGTATCACTAACCGTTAGCGATTGACATTTCTCTACTTACGTTTACATCTACAACTAGTCGTAAACTAGACATACGATGTTTTGTGGAACAGGCTCCAGGAACTTAATACTTTAGACAGATAAAGTTTGTTTGTATAATGAGTCATATCGACAATTGTTCACAGAGGAAACATACTGCTGCCACATAGGCTACCCTTATTCGAATAACAGCAAGGGATATTTTATGTGTACTTTCCAACAGATAGGATAACACACACCACAGCCTTTGATGGACCAGTCGCCCATGTTAAATCTGAATATGTTAAATGTAATTACATCAAGTATCAAATTCCAATCGGTTACATGTAGAACAGAAACATGACCACAGCATATGTTACAAATATACAAACACAGCCAGGCTGCCACAGATTATCCATATACACGCATAGACAGAATGTGTACTTGTATCTAATATCAGATATGGTGTAACCATCTGGGATAATTTATCTGGATTTGTAGAAAGGAAGGAAGAATGGCATGGCCATGGTGATTTTGATTAACATTTTTACTGATATTATTTAATAGTTAGTTACACATTTAGTGACCTACAGGCAGGGTATACTCTGGGTCCATTTTTGGAAAATCGGGAAAAAATAACGCGTTGGACAGAAAAAGGAGAATTTCGTTATTTTGTTTATTCGCAGTATAGTCAACATTAGGATGTTTTATGTTAACTGGATATTTTCTTTCTAAAAAAGTAATAGTTATTTTTTTCATATTATAAAGAAAATAGCTTCTTTTTATCCAGTAATCTGTGCTGTGTCAATATAAAAAATAAATGTCTTTGGTAATTTATTTTTTCAATTTGGGAATTCCCCCGAGGGGAATAGGGCCGGTAACCAGCCCCAAATTGAATGGTAGATTAAACCATGCTACAGGTGATATGGAAAAACATGGGGTTTCATTAAATTTACCAACATGTTGGTGTACACTATTCTAAAATGTAATAGTTAATGTGGAGATATTTTCCATAAACAGTAGATTCATCTTACAGGTAACGGGTAATGTCTTTTAACACCTTCATCCATACAAAGGATGTTGTAGAGCGCACCGAAAATTAAAATGTAATCTATTTCACATGTTCCGATGTAGCTCAAGCTGATAAGCAAATAACCAAAACATAATATTATTGACAATTTTCTATGCAATTATTGATTATTTTAAACTGCGATGGTAGCAAATGGATTCGTGCGAGATAAAAATATGCATTATAAGCAATTTATTGCTATACAAGTAACATGTAAACCAATATTATGCAAATAAATGGAATCTATTGTATTTTGAACTAAACTAAAATGTTCAGTGTACAATAATTACACTATGATGTGCTGATAATCATTATCTAGAGAATAAATCTAAAAAGTGTAGTTTACAATTAAATGTATATTTGATGTGGTGATAATTCATATGGAATAATTATAAAACATTCAGTTTATAGTACTTAATTTATTTGCCAATTCATACAGCAAACACAAATTGCCCAGTGTACAATAAAAAGTGATGTGATAATTCATACATAAAAATAAATTTATCTAAAATGTTTAGCGTACAACAATATTAAATTTGATCAGGCAATAACAATGCATGTACATGTACATATTGCATACGTAAATAAAATAAAATTTAATATTTACAATATTACTATCTTAGTGATGTGCTAATGGGTAATCTGTATAGAATAAATATAAAATATTAAGTTGACGTGACCAACAGAAAGTTACTTGAACTAACTGCATGTACTCGTATACTAGTATATACCTGCATATACATGTATATACAGTGAAACCACTCTTAACAGGACCCTCAGTAAACCAGAATTCCCTCGAAACCGAACACATTAGTCCCAAACAGCCATATGTGCTGTATTTAAATCTCAGTAAACCGAACACCCCTCTAAACCTGACATTTACTCTGTCCCAAGAATGTTTGGTTTCACTGTACAGACTAAATACTACATTGTTCGGTGTTCACTAAAATAGCAGTTCAGATAAAAAAATCACACAAAAAGAGGTACAAAATACAATGTGTGAAAGAGTAACTTGAGTAAGTACATGTACGGGTAAGGAAGCAGCTGATAGTATCGGACCCGGTGGGTATATCATTGTGTGTGTATATCTGAAGACTTGTACCTGGAAGCCACTGATGACAGATAATAACCAGGTGAACACGGTGGTACAAATGAAATAATCTTTTATGAAAGCCGACTAGACACAAACCACTGAAACACACCACGCAAATTACAGTATTCCATTTGGCTGTCCGGAGAGATCAAATGGAGACGTCAAAATTAGTTTAGCTTCATATCACTACCATCAGCCAAGTATTTGTGGAGGCTCGCGTACCTTATGCAATATATTTACCAACAAATATATGATAGGAAAGTCACGGATAATTCAGCAAGGTTAATGCATTACAGAGACATGACCAGTTGACCCTGCACAAAGAGAAATAATACTCAAATAGATCAGGAAAATCAAATTTAGTATACATTAGAGCACTTGTCTTTTGTTTACATGCAGTTAAGAATGTCATGTAAATCTGTTAGAGATAAAGATAAGGTTTATTTGTTTAACGACATCACATTGATTATTAATCAGCGGTCATTGGATGTCAAATGCAAAGTTATATCAACACTTAAGTCACATAGAAAACATGCTGCTGCTCCCACCACATATATACATAGGCTACTCTTCAAATGAGAGCAAGGGAACTTTAATGTGCTTTGCCACAGGCAGAATAGCACACACCACAGCCTTTGATAGACCAGCAATGGTCGGAACTGGAAAACACTATTAAAGAGAATCCTTACTATTTTGGCAAGATCATGTGAGAATGCAGTAAATAAAGTGAGTTACAAATATGAAACTAAACATTATATAATTACCAGAAGAGAAAACACTGTTTATCTACATAAATTTTCGGCTGAACACGTTATTTTCCACCCAATTTTCCTAAAAGGGACCCTAGAAAAATGGTCCAGATTAAAACCTGAACAATAACATATTATATATACAATGTACTTGTAGTGTACAAAAATTATTTGTGTCAATATAGGCAGCTTTCTTTTCTTTTTTAAAACAAGTAATTTTATTTCCCAATTATCAAAAAAAACTGGAGCAAAGATAGTCATCACTTTACAGGGTTGGATAAATCCGATGCTCATCAGCCTGGGGCTACAAGATTTTACGCCTGGGCTGCTGCTTTAGAACATCAATAGAGCTACATGTATAAATAATGAGTATTTCGATACCTTTTCAACCACTTGTATGTTTTTACTAACTTTGTACAAGTGTGAATATTTGATAATCTTTTCTCATTTTTGGGTCTACATGTACCTAAATGCGGTGCTCGACTACGATGTGTTAGCCCATTGCACTACCATTAAAAAGTCCTTTTTTTTCCAACCCTGCACTATATAATAAATGCATACATGTACGTGCATAGGTGATTCAGGTAAGAAAAGTAATATATAAGCAAAGTAATGTATACTCAATTTCATGTATACTCATTTTGATTTAAATGAATCTAATGTATATTGTTTCTTTTATAAATTATACATAAAAAACAGCAATAGGTATTTTATGTGCACTATCTCAGACAGGATAGCACACACCACAGAATTTGATAAACCAGTCGTGGATCACTGGTTGGAATGGAAAATAGCCCATCAAAATGTTTTGTGCTGTGGAGGATCGATCTCTCGACCCATCCCGCCACAGACAGACATTCTACCTCTAGACTACGTCCCGCTCCATCAATTAATATTATACATATTGCCTGATTATAGCAATATCAAGTCTACTTATTCTAGTGAAGCAATATATTATATATGTGCGCTGAATCATGAAGTTAATTAATGTGTAGTCAGGTTATATATAGTCTATATATGAATAAATCTGCAATAAATCAATTACTTTCTAATATACTAAATTAGTAAATGCACATGTTACCTGAATAATCAGTTATTAGATACATATTATATTTAGAATGGTTCGAAATTGTTCCATAATTTTTGGCAAATTAACTAAATTTCCATAATAAAACCTCCCAATTAGGGCTAAGAATGAGAGAATAGAGAAAAATGGTACATGTAGTAGTTCCTATTACATGTACTTCCTATAAATTATATCAGCTGTGTCAGAGGTTCTAGAATATGGTGGCCTGATGCCCATGGCCAGAATGTTTCTGACTCGGGCCACCAAACGAATAACTTTCATAAAGTGAATATTTAAGCACGGCCAATGAAATTAAAAAAAATTCTAGAAGCCCTGTGTGTATGCGTATGCATTACAATAAAATATATATAGTCATAGATGTAAGACATATTCCTCTACAACAGTCCATGCCGTATGCTCTCTTGCATCACGTGATCAAAATCAGCACTTTTCTCAGTAAATAAAGTCCAAAAAATTCTAAATTAAAATGTTTAAACAGTTACTACTACTATATATAAAAAATTCTCTAACATTATCTAATGAAAGACCAACTCACCAGAGTTTGAACACAAAGAGTATTCCCGTAGTCATGTTTGGTCCAGCTTTCAGAACCTTCTTGAATGGAATAAACCGATCCAGTTTAATTGCCTACACCTCAACATTAAACTTGAACCTGGCCAGTCCTAATTCTCCTCAGTTGAGAAAGTACAGTTCCTTGTTTGGCTGCTAAGTAAATTGTGAATCAGTCACCTGTTTGTTTAAGAGGCAACACTTTTTGAGATGTTTGTAGAGTAAATCACAACATTGGTACCAGTGTCAATATACAGTATGATGTGTCAGTTCTATTCTCACCCCTAGTGACAAGCATCCTAAATATAAATACCACTCCAGGAATCAATAATAAATAGTAACAGGATAGTAACAGGACTTGAGGAGCGTCACAGTTGATGCATAATAATAAGAAGAAAAAAAACGCGCACTAAAACCAATCAACCAGTGTAAACAAAGACATGACAACGTTCCAGTATCACAGTAACAGACAGACGGACCGTGTACATCATCAAAAACATCATCGCTGATAATTAACGAAATAAATTTTAAAACTTCAGTCTCTTGTTATAGTTAATTTTAACACCTTCAACAGCAGATAACAGGAAAAGTGTGTCCGGTTAGTCACATTTCCTGGTTTGAGTTTCACCTATCACACATCATACAAAGACCGACACTGTGGCTAAGTATAGTAGTCACGGCAGTTGAACAGTCTATTTATCTTACTATTCATTGAGAGTCCACCGAGCCGGCCTACCATCACCTGATAGAACCACGTGGCTCCTCCATCGACCTATGGAACAACACAATCACATATGGTCTGATCAAAATCAGGTCATGTGTGTATGTCAACAATAATTCTCTAGTACAAGGATACTAAAAATAAACTTGTAAACTCATAGATTATTCATAGTGGCTCGTCATATGATATTGAACTTTTTCAGCTGTACTGATATACACCACGTAGGCCTGTACACATCTAACTATTGATTGCCCATACTAAACATTTCTTGTATGTGGAAATAAAAATCAATAACACCTGCATCTACCGGTACTAGTATGTACTGAAATAAAGCAAATCAATTTTGAAATTAAAGGAGTTGTAATATTATGTCGACAATAAATTTGTTATTATTCGCTGGTATAAATCAGTAAAGATGAAATCAATGTTTGAAAATCCAGATTGACTGGTATATTGTTACCAGACAAGAAGGGGTAGTGGATGTTGCAGGTTTTTCCAGCTCTTGGATTTTAAAAATTAAATGACTAATTAATGATAAGTTCTATGATTGTCAATTTAGAGATCTCACAATCCACACTTTAAAAGATAAATTATCCCTTCTGAAAACTCATGTGACGCCCACGTGATTTGTTTTAAAAATAGATGTAACTTGTAATTGCACTGTACCTGTTACTCAACTCATCAATATAGAATAGTTGGGACCCATATGTCTGTATACATAATTTATGTTGTGTGTGTGTGTGTGTGTGTGTGTGTGTGTGTGTGCGCGCGCGCGTGCTTGAGTGGGTGCGTGCATGCGTGTACTTCGTAAAAAGTGGAGTGAGGTTGGGGAGGCAAGTCAAAGTGGAATGGGGGCCCCAATAGAAAAATTTAATTAAATTATACATGTATATACATGAAGTAAAAAACCATATTTGATCAAATCTGAAAAGTGGGGTGGCAATGTATATATATGTTGTATACATTATGCATGCATGTATGCAATCACATGTATCAATGTTTATGGTTTGCAAATGGATGGTAAGTAACTTATTTGTCCCCTAGAATTATGTAGGAAAGAAATTTTTTCTCTTAAAATTATGAAAGAGAGAAACAAAGTAACAATGTCAGCATGCAAAAAATTTCGTATTTAAAATATTCAAAGTAGAGAAAAGAGTTTTTTTAATAATTTTAATTTTATTTACAGACAACTTTTTCGTCCACATCAAGATCGATGTTGAGGTGAGAGCGAGAGTGAGAGCGAAAGGGGCTCGACTCTAACATTATGGACTGTTTAGAATTATACTTAAAAATAGATGGAGACTTAAATACAAGGACATATTTATGATGTATGCATGGCCTTTCAGATCACGATTCTTATTAAATGATAGCCACATGCTAGCCATATGGTGAGAACAATACAGGCATGACTCAGTCATCAGCAATAGGATATTGCTGTAGCATGAACAGAATAATATATTCCATATATACATGTATATAATTATGTAGATCTTATTAGACATATACATGTAATGAATATCTGGTACATGCCAGAGATAACAAATTGTAGTAATATCATTATTTAAACAATGATGTTTCAAGATTGTCCGAATATTATACTAACACATGTACTAACAGGGTTTTGTCACCTATGTTATTGTACTCTAATATTCTGCAACATTCCTCAAGGGTTATTGACATTTTCCCCTAAAAAATATAATTTTCTAAATATGTTTTTTCAAATCACACAAAATAATTAGGATTGTTTACCAATTTTACATACCCAGTTTTAACCTTCATTAAAAAACCTTAAGTATGCTGAATAAATGTTTTTGAAGTTCAAATGAAAATGCCCAATTTTAGACAAAATGATACTAAATTTCCAAAAGTCAGACAAAGTAAAAAAGACCAAAAAAACCCTGACTAATTTGAGTAAATATGTTACTTAAACAAAACATGTGACTGTTTTAACACAATTAATAATTGTGGGTGGGGGGGAGGGAGGCATTTCATGGTATTTGTCACATCCGTCACGATTGTTTCTCTTTGTTATGTAAATACATGAAAACATTATCAGATTTCATTAATTTGTTTGTACTTCAAATTGAAATTCCTAACAGTAGAATTATCGAACAACATAGTGATTTGTCTTAACTAACCAAAATGATGAAAAACAATCGTGACGGACGTGATAAATACCATGAAATGCCCCTGGGCAATTCCATGGTATTTGTACAAGGGATGGGGGAGGGGAGACGGATGGGATTTACTGAAAACGTACATACGCTCATGAAGCGTGTTCAGAGAAGATATTTCACGAAATCTCGCATGTATTTTAACTGGTACCAATCGTGTTCTATCATATCACATTCATTTAGTATTATGTACAAAAACCAGTCTACAGTGTACTCGCGATATATTTGTTCTATGATCACGCCTCTGAAAAATGTAGTATTACTGTATATTCCTATCAGTCTCCAGGAAACATTTAATCAATTTTACATAGCAATAATTATCAGTTGTTAGTGTCATTTCCAGCCCTGGAGATGATGGCAACATAGTCCCACAAAAATGCTTAAACAATGAACCAGGAAGCAAAGACAATGCATATAAAGTTACAGATAATTCTATTGTTACATTAAATCAGCACTAGTGGAATGAGCACACAATTGACTGAATTTAAATGAATTAATTTAGTTTTGACACGTCTATCGAAATGTTCGGTATATTAATCCATGTATTAATCTACCATACAATTTGGGGCCGGTTACCGGCACCATTCCCATAAGGGGAATTCCCAATCAGAAAAAAAATATCCCAATTTTGAAAAAAATAATTCCCCAAAATAATTAGTTTTTTTTTTTAGTGACATAATCAGATGACTTGGGTTAAAAGAAGTTATTTATCTTTATAATGTGAAAAAAACCCAACTATTATTCTTTTAAGAGGAAAATACCCAATTACATGACATCCTAACGTTGACTATCGCGAATAAAAAAAAACCGTAAAAAAGAAAATTCCCCTTTTTCTGTTTCACGCGTTATTTTTTCCCAATTTTCCAAAAAGGGACCCTAGAAAAATGGTCCAGATTATACCCTGGTTCCTACCAGCCTACCGTCCATGTCTTAATGGGTATATTTGCCACAAAATGTGTTCTACAGGTCTATCTATAGACTAACTGATTTATAATGACCCTTACACTAAGGTTACACTCAGATAGGTTTTCAAAAGGCTAATGATAAATAGGTGTCTATTTCGTTGACCTGTGGTGTCTATTACACAATGCAATCCACTGGCCTGTGTAATGTATCCTCTCTACAGGGTAGTATGTAATTGATCACTGTGACTCTGTGAAGGTAATTGATGGCAGTGGAGTGTCAAATCTGCAATACATTACTGTACCATGAATCTCTTGATTGCTTTACGTAACATTGAGTAACCATCTCACACTCTTGGTGCTTACTTAATGTAAAGTAAAGTTTGTTTTATTTAACGACGCACCTAGAAACACATCGATTATAAATCAGCGGCTATTGTACATCAGACGTGGTTATATTGACACATGGTCTCAGAGGAAATCTGCTGTCGCCGCTTCATGGGGAGCTCTTACAAAAAAACCCAGCAAGGGGTCTTTTATGTGCACTATCCCATAGACAGGATATCACACACCACGAAATTTGATAAACAAGTCGTGTTACACTGGTTGGAATGGAAAATAGCCCATAAAATGTTTTGTGCTGTGGAGGATAGATCCCTTGATCCATGCCACCACACTGTGACAGGCAGCCGTCTTACCTGTGGACTACGACGCGCTCCTGGTGTATACATGGTGTATGTACAGTACACTTGTCTGAATGATGCATGGCATGTCACCAGATGACAAAGACTATTATAAATGAAAATACTTTCCATGTTTATTCCCCACCACCCATCAACATAATGACCTCTTGAATATATGTAATTGCCAGTGTCATTTTAGATGAATGCTTCCGGTTTAATACAACTACAAATGAAAATTGCTTCTAAAACAAATAATTTTCGTGTATTTCCCCCGATTGATTACTAGTATATTTTTTTTACTGCCAATCTTAAACTTTTTTTACCATTTTTAAATGTGAGACTGCTATGTTAATACATACATGTACCTTCCCTATTTTTGTCATTCATGACATTATATTCCCTATTTAAAGACCCTGATACTTAAATTATTTCTCCCTCCATACCTACCTCCCC
>JAULBR010074761.1:0-14003 GCA_032355825.1 Melanodrymia aurantiaca
CATACATACATACATACATACATACATACATACATACATACATACATACATACGTACGTACGTACGTACGTACGTACATACATACATACATACATACATACATACATGTACATACATATACACATACATACATATACACATACATACTCGTTGCGGATAATTGTGACAATAATAATAGTATTATAAATTTCCAGTCCAAACTGTCCAGTGTTGCTCAGCTCGCTTTCGATACGCCTGGATCTAGAGTGAACCGTGCTCTTACTTTCGATTTGGCCTTGAACTACAAACAGAAACAACTGAATATTGCCTTGGTTACCCCATGGAAAGAAGTCTCAGTAAAAGGTATATTCCATACAATCGACAGCTACTTTACATCGCCAGTTAAAGACGACCATTTTAAAGCCGCGGATACGAGTTCTATAGAATTGATCAATCAAATTCAGTTCCCCCGAATGCGTATAACTGACAATCAATGTATTTTGATACACATTGAGTTTTGTCGTTGACACACCCAACTCATTGGGGATCAATGCCGTTCAGCCAATAAACAACAAATACACCTGCTAGAATAATACATAACACAAACCCAAGAATGCTATATCGGTATAATATGTTACAGTCAATGTGTAAAATTAGGCAATCGAAATTACAGCCAATGTGTACATTGCCTGAGTGAATCAGGCACTTTACATATTGCCTGAAATGTACATAATTATTGCCTAATTTTGCACATTTACTGTAACAGGACTGTAACATAGACACGTAAACTACTCTTTAAAGAGTGATGGCACAATCTGTTCACAAAAATACCATACCTTGCAATGCTAATGACATCCACATTAATCTCGAGTTAGTGGCTTTAAAATACTGTATGTAAATAATATAGATCTAATTATACTCATCTTTTCTCTGATATTTGCCCAAGGTTCCATAACAAATACTCGAGATATGAAGAAACTGGATGGTGTTCTGGTGATAGACAAGACAAGGGAGTACGCCTTGAGCAGCGATATTTCTATTCAGAAGACCAAAAACATTTATGTGTACACACCGCGCTTTCAACTTCGACGGACTGGTGCGGATCCGCTGGAACTGAACGGGAAAGTTATTATCGAGAAAAACAAGAAAATTGACGTCGATCTCCAATTTCAAGGCATCAGGAAAGACCCATTCACAGTTAAATGCAAGTTTCTTTATTATTATTATTATTGCTTCAGAAATATTCTAATGAAGTTAATCAAATATGAAAACACGTAACTGAATTTTTTAGCTAAATGTATTGCATATTATTATGCTAGCCCATGGATATTAATGTATGGTTTACAAGAATGGTCAGTTTATTTGCAGCAACCCTTTTGAACACTGAAAAAGAAACTGGTGCAAAACTGATTGTTGGTCTGAGTAAGAAAAGGCAGTACTCCATCGACGCAGGATTAATTCATGAAAAGAAAGGCAACAAGACTTCATTTAGAATGGTTCCTTCACTGATTATCAGGATGCCAGATCATACCCCCGTCTCGATAACAGGCGACCTGAACTACAAGAAAGGCAAATCATTGACTGGCAGTGCGATGGTGGATATCAAGGCTCTAACGAAGAAGCCAATTGCAGTGAAATGTTAGTACATGTATTACGTTCATTATTTTAAGTATCGACTGAATGATGCGTTTATATCGGTATATATTTGCAGTAATGACATTCTATAACCTCTATTTTGATTTTCTATTTCAATCCAGGCAGTCTAACAGCGTCCGGCAATAAGTACAAGGGTTCTTTTAGTGTCAGCTCTAAGTACCTGGAAGCCAAAGTGTCAGGGAATGTGTACAAGAAAAAGGATGGTGCGACGTCAAAGCTAATCGTGGACTATGATCTTCCCAAACACAACAACATAAAAAGGAACAAGATAAGCCTAAGCTGGAAATTGAAAAATAAGAGTACTTCCTCGCTATATAAGTATATAGTGAATGCGTGAGTATAATCAACAATGATTATAGTTACATAAGTTGTGATCAATATACAGAACTCCTGCAAAATAGCGCATACAATGTCGCAAAACAAGTAAAATAGTTTTATCATAATAAGTATTCGTTAAAACATCTGTATTCTCATTTAAAGCGATTTACTACTATACTATCTTAGTCAACCCAAATTACTGTAAATTCATCATTTATGCCATGTATTATGTTGTGTTAATCATATCGTTGTACCAAAGCACTACTACTTATAATTCTCATAGATTTGTGGATGTACGAGGTATTCTTAAATCGGGTAATATCTTTAAACATGATTTTAATAAGGTCGATATATGTAAGTAATACCAATAATACTTAATGGAACCATTATTCCAGCAATATGGTAGTAAAGAAGAACCCAGAACTAAACTTCCAAGCAGATCTGGACATGAGTCACAATCGAAAAAAACACACTGGAATGAATTTAGAAGTCAAGTATGGCAAAAATGTTAAAGATTTGAAGAAAACTGTGACAGTTTCGGCAAATGTGAACCATGCAATTAAGTCTAAATCGGCCTCAATTGACTACAAAGCCACAGTAAAATATCCAGCACAGGTACGTATGGTTGCTTATTAAAATATTTATGCAAATAATGCCAAATCAAAGTATATGTGATAATGTGACTAATATCAAGCACTTTGGCTTATTCAGTTTGTTAGAAGAAGCCAGTCTCTAAGTTAGAGCCTTGAGTCGTCTCTAATATTTTATAATCTTGGGGCATGTTTTTTGGAATGCATACTTCCTATTGTTCGAAAATAGTATATTATAGCTACTGTTTATAAAGAAATTATTAAAGTGACATGGATCATATGTTTGACACAATATGTTCATGCGGTCCTGGGTTAGCTACCTGACAATTGGCACGAAGTAATGCATATAAAATATATATTTTTTGTAGGGTACAAACATCAAGCTGGAAGGTAAACACAAGCATGACAGTAAGAGTTTGGACTCCTCCCATACCATTACCTATGGAAAGGGTAAAAAGATCGGAACTGTCTTGATCCTTAAAGACAACAGTAAACGACTGAAGAAACTCTCAGGCATGCTTAAAGTTAACTACCCAGGCAGAACCATTTCTCTTGACTCTGACTTAAATCAGAAATCCAACAATCAGTATAAGCACACTATCAATGCAAAATGTGGCAAACATAAGGCTACCATCGCCACAGTGTACACAAGTAACCATGGTACATCACACAAATTCACTTCAGACATTATGCTGCCAAATGTTAAACTCACAAGAATTACGGGTACAACTAACTTTAACTTAACTGATTTCAAAGCTTCTGGAAATGTTCTTTATGGTAAGGACGAATACGGACTGAAGACAAGCCATCAGTACAATGCAGGATCACATGGCAGACTAACACTTGATGTAAAGTCACCATCACACAAAATTGGGCTTGAAATTGTTGGTGAAAAGAATGATTCTGAGTATTCAAGTACGCTTGATGCAAAATTGGATAGTAAAAAAATTCGCTTCACTGGCAGAATAGATATCCCCTCTGTAGACAATATTGACTCTTCATTTGTTCTAAATTATCCATCACAATCGCTACAGTTTAACATGCGACATAGCAAAGACGGTCCGTATGCGACTCATGCTGACTTTTCATGGTCAAAAGGCAAAAAAATTACTTTGGATACAACATTCAATATGAAAAACACACCAAGAATCAGAAACGCGGAAGCAACAGTCAAGTTTAGGTCTCCATTTAAGAAACTGCGTGATATGGATGCAAGCTTTGTGATCGAAAACAACAATGGGAAATATTTAGCAGAAAGTAAACTATCATGGGATGGAAAACGTAAGCAAATTGATTCGTCAATTAGCATTCTTAAACCAATTTCTGAAAACAACCTTGATCTGACTTTCACAGCAAAAACTCCATTTAAACATATAGGTCGACTTCAATTTGTGATCCACCATGCATTGACCAACAAAATCAACACCGAAATAACGGCATCCGTCGACAAAACAAATGCTGCACTAATAATATCTGCAGAAAACAGAGGAGATACTCTGAAACGAGAGTTAGATGGTTCGATTTCATTCAAGTCAAATATTCGTCAAATTCCATCAATTGAGCTGCAGATGAAACACGAAGATGATTGGTCAAAATATGACACATGTGTCAACTTGGACATTAATAGACAAAGATATACCTATAAACTTAACATGAATCACCAAAACAGTGGCTTCCAAATGATTAATAATGGAAAACTTGAACTAACAGCCGGTCGATATTTCAGTGTCCAAAACACATGGAATCATCATAACACAGATAAGGCCATTAAAACCTTCATCAAATCTGAATGGGGAAATGAAAAGAAAATACTATTTGACATGTCTGGTGACCATGCAGTTTCCACAAGTATCAAAAGTGTTGGCAGTCTCAATTTGGAAACACCATGGGCTCCACTCCGTGTAGTAAATATCAATATTAACAATAATCTTGGTAAGGGCTTTATTGGTCATCAAATGCATTATGTGCATGATGGAATTTCGAAAATATCAACGAATGTGACCTATGTGCGATCACCTCAACAGGTTGAGTTTGATTTCATGATCACAACTCCTTGGACAAATGATATTTCTGGAAAAGTGAACACTCGATCCGGCGGACAGAATCCTATGACAGGACACGCCGAATTCCAGTTATCGCCAAACACAAAACTTACAGCTGATGGTTCACTAAATGCGATATCTGTAACGAACATTGACGGAAGCCTTCGAATTACAACACCTTATAGCGGATTTGAAAGAATAATCATTAGGGCCGTACAGAAAAAGAAAGGATCAGAACTCATTACAACTGGCGCTGTTGAATACGGTGATAGAAAATCAATTGACTTTGAAAGTAGAATTCAAACAGAGAATGCAATAAAAATCTTTGGAAAGGTTGAAACACCATTCACAGAATACAGGCTGATGCAAACTGGCTTTGAGTTCAGTGGCAATTTGCATGATTTTAATACAAGGACTGAATTTACAGCTTCACCAATTGTCGGAACGTTTAAAGGATCTCTCAACTGGAATTATATGTCGAATATGATTGGTAAATTGAGAATTGACACTCCTCTCGAACGATTTCCATATTTTCAGCTGTTTGCATCCAGTGAGGAATCCAGGAAGCAACGTCACTCCAAAATCGAGATTGAATATTCGCCTGAAAAAACTATCACAATTGATACTAAATACAAGTTCCAAGGTATGATTAATATTGAAGCTACAGTGCAAACTCCATTCAAAGATGCGAGAAGGATGAAAGCGTCTTTTAAGCATTCATTGGGACATCATTCAATTCAAACCTCTGCTAACGCTGAAGTTGGTACATATGATCCCTTACGAGCCAGTTTCAACCTAAAATGGGTCGACAATATTGATGGAACGCTTAGTTTGAAAACTCCTCTAAAGAACTTTGAGAGCAGTAAAATTGTCATACATCACAAAGGTATTATAACCGACTTCACAAGTTCATGTATTGTTAAACTAAACAAAGAGAAACTGATCATTGTAGATGTAGATTTCCTACATAATGATATAACTGAAGGAACCTTAGTCGTTTCAAGCAGTCGTTTCAATGATGTTAAATTAACAATGAAGAAAAAAGGAAATCTAGAGAATTTCAAAGGCTCTGCATCTCTTACATATGGTGACGCACAGAAGATCAACGCTGCATTGCAAAACAGTATGTCACAGAGGCGACTTCAATCATCTATCTCCATTGAGACTCCATTGACAGACAGAATTGCTATGACGCTTGATCACAACGGTCAGTTGAAGAACTTCACAACACAGATATCTGGTTCAATTGGTGAAGAATACAATATTGCCAATGAGCTGAAATTTTACTTTAGTGATCAATTGATTCAAGCTTCCAATATTCTCAATTACAAAATATATGATCAAAGAAAGACCATTGGATTTTCATTTAACAAGGACGGCAGACAAGCTGACTGGGTGGCACAGGTCAATGGAAATGTCAATGAAAAACATGTCAGTATTGTTGCACATATGACATGCACCGATCATATTAATGGAAGTTTGAATGTACAGACTCCCTTTGAACATTACCGAGATGTTGGACTTTCTTTCAACCACGTTGGCAATAGAAATAAATTCAAGTCTGGAGGAACTATTAGGTACAAGGATGGAAACACAATTGAAGGGAAGGCTGATATATTTTCTTCAAGTTTAACAAACTTCAGAGGAAAACTGACAGCACAAACGCCGTTTAAGGGATATACAAAAACGTCATTTGAACATAGTCATCGCCTTGTTGATAGTGACTTGGCAATGAATACCAAAATTGTATTGCCAAACTCCCCAGTAATGTCTTCAGATATCCGCATAACGATTGTGGGACCAAAAGCAGAAATTCAAATGGATGCCAACACGAACATAGACAGACTTAAGAAAATATCCTTAACGATAACAAAGTCAGGGGATATCAATGATTTCACTGGAAAATTTTATTGCATGATGGGTGATCAGGTTTTCCAAGGTGATGTCAGACATGAAAACATCAAAGGAAATATTGCTACTAAAATAACAATGATAAATCCATTCACTCCAAACATTGATTTCAACTTTGAACACCACGTCCGTTCTGGAGGATGTTCAACATCTCTTGTTGCATCACTAGGCACAGATACAAAGGCAGAAGCACAATTCACTTTTCAGAAAGAAGATACTAAATTAACTCTGACATGTAGCGCAACATACACCTTTGATGGAAAGAGTGATAAGGCAGCATTTAGCTTTGAGAAAGTAGGAACAGTTTCAAATGCAGATGTTAAGATAGTGGGAAGCATCAACGAGAAAACAATTGATATCCACTCTGTGTTCCAAAGTGAAAACAAAATACATGGCGAGGTAACAGTGAAAACCCCCTTTGAGTTTTACAAAAATATTGGATTGTTGTTTGATCATTCAGGTTTGATAAATAACTTCTCATGCAAAGTTCTGCTGCGGTATATGGAAGACAAACAGATATCAGCTACGCTGGACCACTCTCATGAAAGTTGGCATATAGTTGACAACAAAGCAGAAGTCAAGACACCATTTAATGGTTACAAAGTTGTAAAGGTCGACTACAGTCACAATATTGGCAATCAGAAATGTAACTGTGATATAAACATACATTACGGTGAAGGAAACGAAATTGTTGGAAAGATTAGAGCTTCACTAAGTCCAAACCCACAGTTTGAAATTACAATGATGACGCCTTATAAGGGATTTAAACGTTGGTCAGCCAAGGGGCATCTTGAGACAATGATAATGAAATATGAACTTTCAGCCGAAATAATCGGTATATATGACACAACATATTCCATCAATTCTTTGGTAGATATGTCTGGTATCCCATACACTGCATCAGTGAACATCCGCACACCAGTGAAACAATTTGAAACAGTTGAACTCTTAATCACTCACCAAGGATCACCTAGCGATTTCAAATCCACAGCCATGTTCAAAACTCCATACACAGGTTTAATCAACGGAGGGGCATCCCTGCATTATATATCCCCATATGTTTCGGAGGGAGAGGTGTTTCTTAAAAGTAGTATAGAAAGTATGAGAAATCTCAAACTGACATTAAAAAATTCTAATAGAAATAGTCAATTCCGATCGTATACTGAACTAATATGGGCACCAGAAAAACGGATTACACTAGAAGGTTCATATAGATACCATAATGGCTGGGACAGCAAAATTGCAACCTATGGTGCAGTCATATCAACGCCATTTGAAATTGCAAAGCAGGGATCTATCAAAGTTGAAGAAACCATTGGCAGTGATAAATATGTGCAAAAGGTTGAGGTTGAACACAATAATGAATCCATGCTTGATATGGATATTGAGTATTCTAAGGCATCACGACACGAAGGATCAGTCACAATTAGAACCCCAAGACCAATGGAGTTTACTGTATCAGGGCTCATCGCAGGTAAAAGTGTTGAAGGAGACCTAATGCTAAATTGGAACAAAGAAGACCCCAACAGCAATGTGCGATTTGAAACTGTCTATGGCAATACAGGAGGGTCACTGAACAAGAATATTAAAATCAAAATGATACGACCAGCTCAGACTTTAGGCTTTTCTGGCTCAGTGAAGGCTACTCGACGTCACACTAGCAGCAATGCTGAACTGTCATGGAGTGAAGATCCTTCTCAAAAACTGTCATATGATTTCAGCTTTAAAGACAACAGCAGACGATACAACAACATGTATGACAGCAGAATAAAACTCAGTATTCCTGGTCGAAGTTTACAGTTGACAGGATCTGTTGGTGGTAACCACAAAGCTAAGACAATAGATGGGAATTTCTTTTGGGATGCTGATGAGGACCAGGGAAAGGCAGTTGGTATGAAGGCTACATTCCAACCATCTGATAGACGAGCAGACATTACATTAAGTTTGCCAGCTATTGGAAAGGTTAGAATAGTTGTACATACCTTTGATTATAATTTTAGTTCAACGTCATTTTTAAAACATTTTAATATAATTATAAAGCTATTGTTTTGTTAATATCATGAACGGTGCTACCATTTACGATTGTTATCTATATATAACCAGCCACCACTGTTGAAGCCATTTGACTACAGGATACGCCCGTAATTTAGAACATGCGGTACGATTGGCATATGCTACCACAATTTGACAACAGATTTCTTTGAACTCAATACAATAACAATCGACCAAAGCAATAATTATGGCGTAGTTTTGATATTTTTGGTGAAACTCCGGCTGCAACGTATTAAGAAGTATCTGTATTGCACCAATCGTTGGCATTGAGATGGCTAAGTTCTGTCACCAGTGTGAAGAGATCTCATTTAAGGGTGGTGTCCTCTATTTAGACATAATTATGCCTGTGATGGCAAATAGCATTACAATTCTATCAATATTCATTAACAGAAATAAAATTTACTTTTTGTTGCTCGATACTAACAATTGTCATTGTTACGTCTATTTTCAGGACATCAGAATTGGAACTGAGATGACTCTAAATGAGGGGCGTATTCTTTTCAATGGTAAAACAGAATTCTCATACTCGCGCGACAGTAGGAAGACACTTACGTTTCTGTCGAGGCTTGAAGATATCTCTCATGGGTTTGAGTCAAAGAATTACAGCCTTATCATTGGAATTACCCACCCAGATACTGACTTGGATTGCAGGCTCTCGTCCAATATTGGCCAATCAAGAGAAAAATACTCAGCTGGGATGGACATATCCTACTTGACAGCTAGAAGAGAAAACAAGAACTTGGCTTTACGTGCAGAGATTGACAGATTGAGGAATCAAATTAACTTAGAGGTACTAGTTTAAGTTCATATTTTAATATGCTTGTGAATACAGATTAAATGTCATGTTCTCGCAATACTTAAATACCTTTAATTAAGATTTATATAAATCTGTGAGATTTTCTAAAGATATTTATGAATTACTGTGAGATTTTCTAAAGATATTTATGAATTACATGTACTATATACTGACAAATACTATGTGATACATAGCTGATTACAGCAATTATTACATTGCAACAGGGCTTGTGAGAATTATAAAATATACCCCTTTACCTTAAATTCGAACAAAGGGTTTCGGGTCGGGTAAGGTAAAAAAAAGAACTTTACACTTCAAGCACGATGTATGGGCACCCAATCCAGAAATCCCCAACCAAAAATGATTCAAGACGTGTTTTATTTTGTGTCTAGGTAATAAGCCCAGAAAGAAAAATTGAACTGAACGGTGAGGTTGTAAATACTAATCCCCTTCAGCTGCGACTAAGAAACAGATACAATGATCAACTGGACATCACCTCTGATCTAACTATCGATGTGGAACGGAAAAGCTTTAACTTCCAGTCTAATTACGACCTAGGTAGGAATCATACATCCACCCAATGAGCACGTTAATCATCTACCTAAACGTATATTGGTACGTTTCACTTCAAGCTCGTGTAATATGAAAAGTGTGGAAATTGTTTCCTTGCAGAGAGAATTTCATTACCATTTGTATCATGTTAGTTTTAAACGTGTTAATCATGCAACATAAAACCACAAAACCACCAAATTAGGCATCTTCAGCAATAACTGATTGAAGACGAGATTTGGAATAGTGGCCTCACACAAGTAAATCTCAAATTAGAAACGTGTTATTTATCCATTTAAATTATTCTATTTTAATTGTCATTCGCGTTACTTTTTCAATGAATGTTTGTGTCCCTTAAAATAAGCAGCGTGAAAGTGATTTAGAACATTGTGAAAGTGATTTAGAACATTTCTTTCCTATATAACCCCTTTTAATAAGTATGCATGTAGGCAGCCAGAATGACCCAGAAGACTTTAGAGCAACTAGGTTTTAATAATTCCATTTTTATTGCATGTGCCCTTTCAAATGAGCAGCCAGAACACACAGAAATGTTTTCGCGCATCAGTTTCAATAATGCCCCCTTTAGCACTGCATGTTCCCTTTGAAGCAACCACTATTGTCCAGAACACAATCAACACCATCAACGTTTTAACAATGCCATTTTTTATTGCAAATGAACAGCCAGAATACCACCCCCTCCACCCACCCATGATGTTTACTTCTACGTTTCAATAATGCATCATTGCCATTGCATGTTTCATTTCAATTGAGCAACTATATACATGTACAGTGTATATATAATAATATATTATATACACATGTATATAGAATTTTTTTAGAGCGTGTATTTTTTAACAGTGCCCATATTTCGTTATGTGCCTTTTAATAATGCGGCTTGCCCTTTGTTATTAGCATGAACCCTTTTAAAATGAGCAGCCAAATTGCCCCCGGAACACGGTTTAATAGCGTTTATACTTTTCAACAATGTCCTTATCTCAGTACATGAGCATTTTCAAATGAGCAGTCAGTCTTCACTAAATGAAAAAAAAACACCTTATGAGCACAAGTGGGATTCGAACCAAAAGGCAGATTCGTCATCGCGAGCTTCACCTGTTAGCTTCCACACTCCTAAGGTACCCCTTTTCATAAAACTGTGTCCTTGTTAGAAAAGAACGTATTGGCTCCATCGTGCATAATAATCATAAGCAATAGTGCCATTTCATTGGCGAATACTTTAGACTATGAAAGTCTGCATGAACAGTTAGTGTGTATTGTTTCCCATTGAAATAGCCCCAAACAACTTATGAAATTGAAATTATTGTTGTTTATGCTCAAGGTCCAACTGGCTTATTGCAAATAAAAGATTATTATGTAAGCTTTTATTACATTAAGTGTTTCTCAAAATATCTTTGGATTGGTTTACGGCCAATATTGTGTCCTAAGAAGAAATATTTAATGCATTAGTTGAGCTTCTTTACGTATTTGATTTGAAACTAAAATTCTATGAAGACATCCAAAAGTTCATTTTATACAAGATCATATATTGCAAGATCCATTAAATGTAATACGTAACCCCTTTACCACAAACTGTAATTACCATTCTCGCCACACTGAAGACTTAATATGGATACTGCTTCAATATCTAAACGAATGCGTCTACCAAATAACACTATTTCCATAGTGCCAATACATGTTTTAGCTAACAACTCATAATACAGATACATTTAATATAAAATGGGAAATATTTTTTTATCAGAAAATCTCGAAAAATCAATTAGGCTTCACGCCGAATACATCAACAGCAGTGCTATCGAGGCCCAGGTATTCCACCTACTGTCTTACCAAGAGCATAAAGAGGGACTTCTTGCCATCAGACTCAACACTTCGCATCTCCTGCACACCCGTATCCACTGGAGACCAGACGTCATTACAGAAATACAGGTTTGTTTGCGAGATATGATGTTAAATGCACTAAGCTTCAATTAACCGTCACAAAATTGAAATTATTTACCAACTACAGTGTATAATATAATAAAACGCACACACAAACATGGAATATAATAATATATTGGAATATATTAGTGTAAATAATGTACTTGTAAGTAAAGATACAGCTACATCTTCTTTTACAGTTTTTAAGTATAGCTTGGTTTCCAATAATTATGTGTATAAACCAGAATATAATCAAAAGAAACTACTATTTTACTATCAACTTGCTACAGATTGATGCTTTATATTCTTTTTATATATTATTAAGACAAACAAATCATAAGTTTTGTGGATACGTCTATAGTATAATGCGAGTTTCTCTTATTAACGACAAACCTCATCGTCTTTACCAAACGTTCACATTTTAGGATTATCTTATCAAGACACTGACAAAATACGGAAAGGCTATAGATTCACGTACTCAAGGAATGGTATCGGCCATCGGAGACGAGATAGACGCGAGATACCGCAGAACCGTAACTCACGTTAGTGCCGAGATCAAGCCTCTGAGAGAGATGCTCAACAAGGAGATGGCGGTTATCGGAAAACAACTTGAAACTGTCGGAAAACAACTAGAAGCTGGTGAAGAAGAATTACGTAGCATGTACAGCAGAAATGACTACTATATTGGTGACATCAGCAATACTGTGGCTGTAGCTATGTAAGTGTGTTCAAATACAGTTTCAGAAATGGGAAACGGCACATATGTCCAAATGGGGGTTTTGAACCTGCGTTCCATTGCGCCTCACATACTAGTATAATTATCCATTTAGCTATATTGTTTTGTTTCTAAATGTCTAGTGAAGCCAGTATATATAGTTTGTACGTAACAATATTGCATTAACACAGTTAGACATGTATATACATACAGCCATTTCATGAAAGACATTTATCAATGAAACGCTAGATTAAAAATTTGATGTTTGGATATTATTGATGCATTAATTCAAATATAGCCTTTATGAGAAGACGTCCTGTATGTACAGGTTTATACACATGGATATAGACATGTGCTGTTATAAAGATGTTGCATTTTGCGTTGAAACCATCTTCTGTCACATTTAATGGAATTTGGAAAACATCATTTTAAATACCGGACTTGTTATTCGAGTATGTGCTTTGGTTGATGTATTGTCTTGTTCACTTAATAAAAAAAGTTTTAAATTTTTGTTATTACCCTGTATTAATTTAAATAAAAAAAATTTCATAATCCTATAAATTAAAGCAAACCATATAGCAAATAATATACGCAGTTCATCACAAATGCAGAAGAAGCTTTATAGCCTATTCGGCTTATTTTTCAGCAATACCTATCATGACTTGGTCACTAAATACAAGAATTTGTGCGTCGAGATCAAAAGAGAATTAACTGAAATGAGTGAGGACATCAAGTCATTCCCAATAAAACAGAAATACTTATCAATGATCAAAGATTTCTCTGATGACATGCAGGTATGATGATATTTTATACTGTATTATGTATTTTTATTATGTACTGACTGAGCATTTTGATATGTAGAGTAAATTATTATGAAAGTGTAATTTCATTTATATTGGGCGACTCCGCTGTTGGCTATACTAAGTAACAAGAGATTGTTTTACCATAGTCGACAAAGAGCCATACACCAGGAATAAGAATCAGATAGATCAGTATAATAGTACCTATTTGTTAGTCTACATTATATATATTATGTGTTCTTAGGCAGCCGTCAATAGGAAAAATATATAAAGGATATGACATTCGTGTCCATGACAGACGATGTTTACAACACGAGTATCTAAATTGTCATATTTCCAGAACGAGAGTGTAATAATGTAATAATTTATGCACGAGTAAACATCGTCCGTTATGGACACGAATATAATATTGTGTTTATAAATAAAAACCAACGTGTTATTCCATGGGCGTCAATCTGGCTTTAAAAGTGTTGGGACGAATCACATCACGTGAATACAAATATGAAAATGACTGAGACAAACTACCGTGCGCATCAATGTATATAACCAAGTTTGAAGGTTGTTTCTTACGTCAACAATGACGTTTGTACAAAATTATGATAAAATGGATGACTACTTGCCATTTTAAATAAATAATTAATAAAGTAATTAAATTAGTTTTGT
>JAULBR010074833.1:0-14002 GCA_032355825.1 Melanodrymia aurantiaca
GTACCGCACCACTCATTGTTACGGGGTGGTCAACCCCACAACAAATAAAATATTTTGATTTGATTTGATTTGATTATGACGTCACATAACATATCAATTGAACTGTTTTCATAGATTATTATTTTACTTGTTTATTGATTCAGGATATTCTGGACATTCTTCCTTCAAGTATACACCTTTCGTCCATGAACATATCTGGTTTTCAATTGGTAACTGACCTCGATACAGAGACCAGCTTGGTGCACTTGCAAGAAACTACTCCTTATTTTACTGACAACCACAGGCCCTTGAAATCGGTAACACACTTTATTTCTTCTATTTAATATTTTTCATTTTGAAACAGAATATTTTGTTGTTTAATTTGGTTCTAGGTGTTCGATAAAATAGTTATTTTTAAATAAAAGCTTACCATTAACCATTTTCATTATGTCCTATAGCTATTTTCCAAATATATAAGTCAATGTGAATATTAATAATTAAACAAATGCTCCATTAGCCAGAAATATGTTACATAAATTATAGTATTAGATGCGAAGCACGAATACGTCTTAAAACTAGATATTGTCTTTACGACTGGAATACAGTTTTATTTGTTATACATGTATTAATGTTGGCTGTGTACGTTTTCAGAGTTCTGAAGCATTGATGATAGATGCAATAACAGTTATACACCACGCAATCAGATGGGCATTTACTGTCGACAGTTCGGCGTTTAGAAGGTCCCGTCTAGTACATGGTGCTAAGAAAACTACAAAATGCACTAATTTCGTCGTGGAGAAAATGGAACATGGCCCTTTATTAATGCATCTTGCTAAACAGGTATGAGTAACTTGCCGCAGTATCTATTGTTGTGTATTAAAGCATGCTTCGATGGTGTCAACGTATTTTACGAAGATTCCTCTCATTCACTTGCATTGCTTAGTCAACAATTTGCGTTGTACTATGCCATACAGAGATATTATTCTAATGTATTTTAATAAACAAAAAACAAGTTGTAACGAAACAAAGGACAGGATACTGCGTTAATTGTGTAGCAAATTGTATATAGACTTTGGTTGATGTTATTAGTACAACAAAATTTATATACCACGCTTAGCCAGTGTTGTTGTTATATTAACTGGTATGGAGTAAAGCTGGTAAAACAGACATTTCATCTGAAGAAAACATGTAACTGAACATTTCGTCCGTAGTAACGAAAATAAATCACGTGACAATGACCATTTTGTTTGTATTAATAAAGGGAGATAATCTTCTTTGTGCAACATCTTTTCGTGGTCTGATATTACTTTATCCTTGGTTCGTTTGTGACACCTTAATATAGGCATTGCCTGTTGGTCAATCCCCAATGTACATGTACGTGTTGTACTAAATAAATATTGTTTAAAAACATGTTTTTACGTATTATGCATAAAGCCACAATGCCTAATTTTAAGACGAATGCCACCGTTCTTGCGAAGCTAATGCTATTTGTAACATATTGCTATCTTTTTAGTATTAAAGTTATCAGCTATTTACATCTTGGTACTTACAATACCAGTATAATTATGTACATTCAACTTGTTTCTTGTCATCCACAATTGTTATAATAGCTTAATGTGTATGTTTACCCAAACTCATTTTGTTTCGTGCCAGACAAAAGTAAAGGACCATACTAAGCCACACCATAATTATATTGATAGTGTAAGCAATAATATGTAAGTAAATGTTAATGTTATTAATAAAAATAATACCCCATTAGCCAGAAATCTGACACAAAGAGCATTGTCAGTTGTGCAAGAACATTGGGATTAGTCTTAAACTAGGCATTGTGGCTTTAAATTGTTGTGTTGCTTTTCAGGTTCAGTTTAAAGGTATTTCTGGAAACGTCGCATTTGACTCTGGCGGCCGCAGATCAGACTACAGACTACACGTCTATCAATCTACAGGAGGTCTGTCGCCTACCATGGTAAATCAACTACAGTGTACTAGTCATTGATCCAACTTTCATGTAATAATTATATCGATTATAGTGGTTTCAATTACATTCAATGTAGATGCAAATACCGGTGTCAAAAAGTAGTTTCATACAATATGTCGTGTGTGCATGCGTGCGTGCGTGCGTGTGTGTGTGTGTGCGCGTGCGTGCGTGTGCGTGTGCGTGTGTGTTTGTGAGTGTGTGGCCGTGTCTGTGTCTTATATCCATCTATACTATAAATTCGTTACTCTTTACCTGCATTTGGTAACGACGAATATAATTGAAATTTGTTCTACGTGGTTTTTGTTTGTTTTGTCTTGCAGATTGCCGTGTGGCATCCAGACCAGGGCCTACAGCTGACGTCACGTACACGGGTTGAAAGAACTGTAATATATCTGATCAATAACACGTCGCCTGTGACATTTGTTCGCCACCATTCATAGCAAAACAGTGACAGTATAGCAATTAAAGGCTCAGTGCCTAGTTTTAAGACAATGGCATCGTGCTTGCGCAGCGTATGCATGGCTTACCACTTTTCTGAGAGTTTGGACTACACTGTCTATGATTAGCTTTGAATGCTATAGGTTTGTAGTGCAAAAGTTATAGGAACAAAAGCATGTACATAAAACGTTACATAGTAAATATGGTTCTAAAGCTAACCCTAAAGCTAAACCTTATACCCTCTCAGTATTACAGCAACCCTTAACATTGTGACCTTTGATTTTGACTTCTTATTCTGTAAGTTTTAGTCCAAGTTTTATACATAATATGAGCAATATAATTGTGGACAAAACGCTTACGGCACAGGCTACAGATTTGTTGCAAGACAATCATGATACCAAATGTTTTGCAAATTTGAGAGTGTCCTGTACTGTAAGTAGAATTGCCGGTACAAATATCTACCAACTGTTGCCATGTGATAAAATAAATATGATTTTATTTTACAGATCTGTATTTTGTTTACTAAGAAGGTTGTAGATCAATTAATGTTTTGTTAGTGTTCTGTTCAAACATCAGCATAATACATTTGCCAAAAATTGCACAATATAGGATGCCGTACAAACTTACAAAGATAAATGTTCTTTTTCTGGTACAAGTTTTTTTCGGGTATGGTAGATATCCGGAAAGTTGCGATTGAAAAGTGTTGTATGGAATGTTTCGATAATTATGTTTTATATTTATATTTTTGTGATAATGATTGTGATAAAGCCATGCATTGTATGTTGTTAACTGGATGTTATTTACTAGTCTAAACACACAGATATAATTAACCAGTGGCTATTTGATGTCAAACGTTACGGTTAATTTGACACATGGTCTTTGAAACAATCAACTCCCACTACCCATACTAAAAGGAGGTTCTTAAGGGACAATCGCTTCGGTTCATACTCTCTTCCCGTGAGCAAGTTCACATCTTTAGGCTTTTTTCTTAACACACGGAACTGGTGAACTTCATTTTACAGAACTAAAATGCAAGTTTTCTCCAAAGCTCAGAACCAAAAAGCAAGTTTTTTCGAATGTTCTCAGAACCAAAAAGCAAGTTTTTTCGAATGTTCTCAGAACCAAAAAGCAAGTTTTCTCGAATGTTCTCAGAACCGAAATGCAAGTTTTATCCAATGTTTTCAGAACCAAAATGCAAGTTTTCTCCAATGTCCTGAAAACCAATGCAGGTTTTCTCTAAAGTTCTCAAAACCAAAATGCAAGTTTTCTCCCAGGTTTGACGTTACCGTGACTATAAGTTGATCCAATTGAAAGCAGATAACTAATCTAACAATTCTAAACACGGGCAACTTGTACATATTTTTATTACAAACAATTTATGTTCTTTCACAATACATATTTACATCATGGTATTCACTATAATTATAATACGTATCCAAGCTGTGTGTATGGACTCTGATAAACATTTACTAATTGTTATATTAAATATTAACATGATATGCAGTAAAAGAGATTTAAAAAACAAAAGCCACGAGAAGACCACAAGATGAGGACTGAGACTTTCCAATCAGAAAGATAAAACTGACGACTATTACTCGACACCAACTGGCTCGCTTAAATGACGCAATGTGGATTCGCTGTCCTGTCTAAATAATTATAGTTACCGACATATTACAAACTTGATTCAGATTCTATGGGAAAAGTCACAAGTACTAATATCACAGAAAAAAGTCGCAAACCGTAGACCTATAACCTTAATGTTAATTAATTTTCGCAAATTTTAAATAATTTAGATTAATATGTTTTTGCCATCTTGTTACCAAATACTAGTATTTGTAATTTCCAAATGTAGGGAGAGGCCTTAATAATTATAGGCTTTTCATTGTTGGCCAATCCCAAACCGCTATATATATATATATATATATACGACGGTAATAAAACATTGTTTAAACTAATGTTAATTGCGACTTGTTTTCTGTAATATTTTCACATGACAATATTATGACATTTCTTGTAATGATTCTCCCAGATATACTGGCTATTAGTATTAGATAGTAGTTGAACAAGCCTATGCAATAACAGGATTCGAGCCATCAATTCTGATTGTTTATTATTATAAAAGGCTATGATTCGTGAGTACATGCCATAGTATTGTTAAATATTTTTGGTAACATAATTCTTTTTGGATACTCTATTTGTAAGCATTTGCTGACATTCCTGGATGCCCATATGAAGAGACAAGATGCGGTTTCTTCGAATAATATCGACAAAAAATAACCACGCAAATCTTGATCGTTAGCACAAGCTATATTTTTTTGTTATTGAAATTATAACATACACATGAATAGCTGTCCAAGCCAAGTATAAACGGTGCTCACAAAGGATTCGTGAATTTTAAAAGGGCTACTGGCTTGTTTCTGCCACTACTGGCCATCAAAGAGAAAATAATACAGTGGGGCAGGAATTATTGGACTCAATGTCATTCCACCATAATTCTATACAGCAAAACTGTTTTGTACTTTATACGTATTTTTCGTAGCACAATTCATGATTTCTCCGTCCTCGAAATAAAGTAATGGGAATGGAACAAATATATAGTAATATTACATTAACAAAATTATCGTTAAGTGTCAGATTTGGGAAATAGTTATTAGAAAACGTTTCAAAGCTTATAATATATTTCGTTTAATACACACATTTTTTTACCATAATTATGCTAACACCCAATAGCCGATATCTTTTTACGTGCTGGGGTGTCGTTAATCATCCATCCATTCATTCATTACACATAGTTTAAGAAATGATATTTATAGTTAAAGTTATCGTCTGTCACCCGGTCTTCCTCCCACGACCACTGCGAATAGCCTGTTTTGCTGCACACGCGATCAATCTAGTTCACACTGTACCGAACCACGGCTTTAATGAATATACTCAGTCGAATTATTATCAAAGTGTACAAATGATATTGTGTACGGACAATTATATTATTATTATCTTTCAAGATTCAATCTTTGTCAACAATGTTAAAACCTGAACCTAAAAGTCGATGTACTAGCGTTACAGTGTTGTGACTCGCTTGAGTGTACTATTCATTGTGTTCTGTACATATAAAATGGTTTGTTTATATTTTGTTAACGACATAACAGCCAATAAAGACATAATACATTATTATATCAATGTAAGAAATGTGCTCTATGATTAGTATATAAATGTGAAACAATAATTATTGTGTCGATTTCACTCACCAAAGGGAACTAATCCAAGAAAGACGAAACAAATTAAGGGAGATAAATGATATTGATAAACATTTATTTCAGCACATATGACTTTCACTTTACTAAGAAAAGAAAATAAAGGATACAACAAACGCGTATTTATTTATTAATTAGGAATGCATAAGACGACATTTAATACAGTTGTCTTAATATGCCACAATGGCTTAATTTTCCACATCATAAACAATACACGTCTAGAATTTAGGTATCAATTAATATATACACCTTGTAGGTTACTCTATACAGTGCATATAAATAAATCAAACATAAAATCTGCAATCCATCCCAAATACCGCTTTAATAAATTAACATAGTTCATGATTAAATAAACATCGTGTTAAGTCGATAATTGCCAGATATAATGTGGACACCCGAGTACAATACTTCAAAATACACATTTCTACAATAGCTAAAGAAATAAAGCAACACCAGATGGCTTAAAACTCGGATTATTTCTCAAACACAGAACATTGATAATATCCACTACGTTGGCTTCATTGCAAAGTAGGACTTTGAAATTAATTATCGGTGTAGGCTTTCTTATTCTGTGTTAAGACGTACCAGAAATTGAAAAATAAGCCTTACATTGTTGGAAAGTTGCTAGACCTACATGGAAATGGTGGGGCATGTGGGCAGGTTAGAAATGCCGTTATTTTGATAATCTCACATCCCAGGCATCTCATAACGCTGTTGCCCTGAACAACGTATAACTGTCTTGCGTACTAGTAAGTTACAACACGCATCAGTAAATAGAAGCAATTCTCTTCAAATGTTTACTCTGAACAAGTAGATGTACCGTGGCATCTGCATTTATCTGAACCAGTAAATGAAAAGGGCAAAGTGTGTTTGTTTAACGACACCACTGGGGAACATTTAATCAATAAATGAACGAACGAACGAATGAACGAACGAACGAACGAACGAACGTAATAGTCGATTTTTAATAATCCGATGTTTGTCTGCCAGATAAAGTTTAACATCGCTTTATTAAAAATAGGCGATTCTGTTTACTTATGGACTGGAACATATTGATAAATTAATCGTCGTCCAATGAATCTCAAACCTGTTTGGAAACAATGGTATCAGATCAAACCTACTGTTGCCACATATACTACTCTTTTCTATTAGCAATAAGGGTTCTTTTGTATGATTACATGTTCCCACAGTTCTGATAGCACAGACCAATGTGTCCACTGTTGAATGCATTAAATTTTAAACAATGGGACCACGCAAAGGGGGAAAGAAAGTACACAATACATAGGTGTAAAAATAGTAAACACTAATACATTATAATATATCTTCTGGTTGATGGGGGGAGTGTGATGGGAGTGGGGATACTACCATATAATTATGCCTGCACAGAAGTGTTCTAAATGTGTGTAATGAAATATAGGAATGTGGGAGGCATGCCCTCGAGGTAATAACTCGCACGTTGATGAAAATGTAACATAGTGATGTGATTATAACACACTGTTAAGTAACTAAAAATGGGTACACGTTTAATGCATGAGCATGTACACACGGACGTTGTTTTAAAATAAAGAAACAATACAAGACTACTTTCAAAACATATGAGGCAGATAAACTACATGTACAGAATGCGTTTTGAAAAGATTATCATATGTGTAAAAACAACAACCTAGTATACATGCCGATTAATAATGCGAATAGAAAGAATAGGACAATGACATAATTATAACTTCTAATAGAATAATAAATATGTTATTGGAGAGTGTCATTATGTTATTCATATAGTTGCCACCGACTGACCAAAATACAAGAACAAAACGAGAATATATACATCACTTCGTTGACAAATCTTCATAACCCTAGTGCAGGTACTGTAAGATATCTCTGGTGCAGTTACTGGTGCAATAGCTGATGTAAAAGGAACGCTAGTCCGGCAAGAATGCAAGTTGGGTAATATCGTAACAAAATGGGTTCAATAATGAGATGATACATTACGGAATGAAACAATTATAATGATCCATATAACGACGAGATATAACCTACTTCCAGCCCTAACATAAGAGAAAAAACACTATAGGCCGGATGGCGTTATAATATGCTTCCGGGTCTCAATGTGGACTTGTATTCTTTGTACACCATATTGAATAAAGAGGAACTACTGGACTACGGCGCCGTTATATAGTGGTGGGATTGGCGTCTACATCATTCAGAGTGTGTCTTCTTACCCCTTGGCTGTGCCGGCCCTGTTACATTTGTTATTGGTGCATTAGCTATCTCATCATTCAGAGTGTCTTCTTACCCCTTGGCTGTGCCGGTGTAGCCCTGTTACATTTGTTATTGGTGCATTAGCTATCTCATCATTCTATAGTGTTAGTCTGTCCACTACCAAAACCTTATTCTGGTCACTCAGTTCCATCAAGTTCTCCGATTCAAACCAACGAGTTCCACTGAACAGACATCCAAACCAGTTCATGGGATTTAATCTGCATATGATATATTATATTGTTTTCCCCCATGTATATATTGATGGTCTGAGTTGTGAAATCTGTCAAAGATCCTTGGTTCTGTTACTCCTGTCGATATAATATGAGCCCGTTTTACCTCTGCATACATCAGTGTCAGCGTATTGCTGCTTTCCACTGGATGGCATCTCGGAGATTACTTCTATACCAAACGTCAATGATTATAATACTGGTTTCAATTTGATCTTGGCCCAGTGCTTACTGTTATCAAACTACACTATTCAGTGGGTGTATTACTAGTTGCCACTGGATCGCATGTGCTTGATGACCTCTGGTCAGACGTCTCTGTGTCTAGTTACTATATTCCAATGAATCTGTTGTCAATGTTTACTACTGTCAGACTTCAGTATGTGTATTGCTTTCCTGGCATGTGTCTACTCCGACCATCGGTGTAGGACCAGTGTATGTATACTGGAAAAGAAAACAAAAGATGAAAGAAACCCCCATCAGTAATTAAATATAATAAGAAAAACTGTTTTATGGGCATTCAGTTATGACAGTCTACTTCATAGTTTACAGTATTGAAATACATGTATATATATCATTGTGTCAAGGTTGCAAGGTACACACTAAATAAATAATTACATTTTGGTTAACGACACCACTGGAACTTATTGACCATTGATTATTAACCACAGGAGACTCTTACCGATTAGTAATAATGCATCTTGTATATACACTGCACACTTCCCCACGGACATGGTAATACATACCTCAGTCTTTGAAGTGACACGTGTGAATCACTGCTTGCAGCAGAGTAGGGTGGGGGAGAGGAATGTGTCCACTGAGGATCGAACCATACATCTCAAGCAGATTTATAAATGTAAATTTGCGGAAATGATTTGGTTTTGTATACACAGCGAAACTTTTGGAAAAGAGATGCAATTTATAACTATTAATTTTGTATATTTGTACATGTATTATTCTTTACTACAGTTGTTGATCGTACACGAAACACTGAATGAGACGGAACATGTGTTAAACATCAATAGATGGCAATGAGTAAACGAATACAAACCGTATTAACTCCGCATCGTCTGGGGCAAGCTGTAGTCTCGTTCTTGTCCAAATGTCCTCTGAATGACAGACGAGCCTTTGAGCGAATTGTCGAACCAAACGTTTTCTGAAGAAAAACAAAATTATTTAATGTGAAATTCAAGCATCTGATTACTGATTCCCGATGGAACTAAAACTTGAAATATATTACTGATATTACTATAACAAAACAAATTCTAATTTAAATAATGGAAACATGTGTAAGTTCTTGAGTAATGTATTTCACAACAAATCGCTCTTTTCCATTCCCGCCAATACATTGATTTATAGTGAGTAAGAAATATCAAGTATATATTTATCAATTCGCATAAATTATATTATAACTAACCGACTAACAAGCTTCTCAGGTTTCCTCATACCACTGGGTAAACACAAATTGTTACTATATTGTATTAATATATGTATCATAGTGTGTAGTATAGCTATTAATATATTTGATATTACACTACATTGTCTAAGTTATAGTAGTATACAGTGTCGCGTGTGGTTACCTTATATTTTTTAGCATCAACTCTGGACTTGTAGAAGAATTCAAGACACGCAGTTACCAACGCCAACACTAATCCACCAATCAAAATGAAGAATATACCAGCCACATTTTGCAGTTTGAGAGCATTTTGTCCGCCTTCCTGCATTAATTAAAAAAGAAACTTGAAATAATTTGTTATAGTGACAACACATTCGTAACTGTACTTTTATATTTTATTTTATCGTTCCTTTTTCTTTCTATTTTTTCGATTCTTGTGCTATATTTGGCTATTTTGTGATATACAACTGCAAATAAATCAATCGCACAACAAATACATGTAGTTAGCATAATTAACAGGAAATTTTTTATTTGTAAATGAATAAACACACAAAAAATACATGTGTGTAACCAGGAGCCGGTTTTTAAACAAAAACTCACACACGAAGAGTTCAACTTTCTTTCCAATTCATCATTGCGTTTCCATACGACGTCCTTGTTGTTTTAATCACCGCAAAGGATTATGGGGTTTATTCATAGAAAGTATGAAACAATGTGATACAATTTGTTATTGTTTACATTCTGCTTAACTGATTGGGTTGGGTGTTAAGGTCTCCCTAAATGTTCTACTAGTAAATGACAAATATTTTACTGTAACATTGTGTGTGCATATAGTTTAAAGTATGTTTTTTACATTTCTAAAATAAAAAATGTATTTATAAAATAGGCGGAAACCGCCATTTTGTAACTATGAGACTGTACCTTTAACATATCAATATTATTAATGTTCAGAAAGGAAATTGTCTGGTAACAGTCCTGGGCTGGCGACCTCATGCAAACAACAAAACAAGAAGAATACTGTCTTCGCAGAAAGCACAGTCATGTATACGAACAGCATACTATAATACTTATCAGCTATAAGTTATCACAATGTTCCATTAGTTCAACAGTAATTTCCATTATATGAACACGTTTTTATCTGGTAACTTTGTGTCGCTGTGTAATTTTAATTGCTTTTCATTTAATTTTGCTTCGATATTTACAATAATCTGAGGAAAACACTTACAAAATAACGAAACATAGGCCCGTATTTTGGGCACTTCAAATGTAAAATGTATTATTTTGCGTAGATTATAATGTTAAACAGCATAGCTGCTTCAGCAACAGAACGTATTAGAAACAAACCTTTGAAGACGCTTGTTTGGGACACTCTCCTTTGTCGAACCAGTAGTGTTTTTGCCATTTATCCAAATCACCAGATTCTCTGAGTTCTAGAACATCCAAATTTAATTTATCTCTACAAAGAAAAAGAATATTATATCATAATTATCAAAACATTAAACTTAGGATATATGTCGTAACATAACATATTGTTCACATTTTCTATTAAATATAACTGAGGATGGTTTTCTTGCTTAAGCAGAGCTCATAGTAATGGTGTCATATTAGAGAAGATGACTGGGTAAGTGTTGAATACAAGGGAGAGAGTGCATGCCTAGGACAGAAGATACATGCGGAACTGAGAACATGATATCATGACTGTCGACTACGACTGGGTGAGTGTTTCGATTATTTCTTGACAACGACGACAATAGTTCTTAGATGACTGCTGATTGCAGGGCATAATGAGTATTTGGAATACGTAACAGTGAAGATGATGATGATGATGATGATGATGATGATGATGATTGAACAAATAATTATACGTAACTATAATACGATGATGATGATAATGATGATGATGATTATGATGATGGAATGTGTTGATATATTTTGGAATACTTTCAGGACATTAGAATAGTGTGGAACACATAAGTATGTCAATTACTGTGAGCTATCTTAATAATACTTACTTCCACTCTGAGCCAACAGGTGTTGCAATTCCGAATCCATTGGAATTGAGGTTGTTTCCCACTTTCATAGTATCACAGGGGAATCTGGCGTTATGGTAATCATTTGTTACAGATTCTATTAAAAACGCGTACTTTCCATTCGAAGTTCTAACTCTTTCTATGCCCTTGGCTATATTGCTTACAAAAACACTGGGTTGAGCCGAACTCATGTACGACCACATTCGATGGTATACTGCGACCTGGGAATTCTGCAACAACAAAATACAATTGACGTCAGGGGTGGTATTTATCAAGCGACTTAAGTCAGAAATAGCATATATGTCTAAGAGAGTGGTGTTTTGGCATGTTGTGAACAAAAATTCATTCCATAAAAGGAAAACAAAAAATTATTCCAGCAACTATTTCATTTCCGTAATCCAAGTTATAAAGGAATCTGAAATAAAAAATTTCTTTCTTGGTATAGTTTTTGTTTTGGACGTCAGTATATGTATTACATTGACTTCGAACCGAGTGCTTGCTAGTACACATCATAAACACGGCGAAATTGACGTTCCATGCGAATCTGTGAAGTAATTAATTGAAACATTTCTGATACTACTATGTATTACATTGACTTCGAACCGAGTGCTTGCTAGTACACATCATAAACACGGCGAAATTGGCGTTCCATGCGAATCTCACTTGTATTGGCAAACTAAACTGTGACGTACTGAACGCGTTAACAATATAGGTGTACCTTAAAGAAGCTCTTAGTACTTCCTGAATTCGTCACACCATATTGGATATCCGTCTGCTTGGCGAGATCTTCAGCGGATTCCACAGGTGTGAGCATGCGCTCTACTGTCAGGAAGGCGGCCAGATTAGCTGTGTATGAGGATATGATGATGAGTGTGAAAAACCACCAGACGCTTCCCACAATCCTACCAGACATGGACCTGCCAATAAGAAAGTAAATCGAAGCATTGTGTATCAGTTTAAATTCACACACCCGAGATTTAAAATGGATACCACCGTATTCGATCATCTAATCCTATTAGGTAACGTGTTTTTGGCTGATAGAGCATTTGTTTACTGCTAAAATTAACATTTATTTATAATTTTATCACTGTAACAATTTGGATGACCAGAAATACATGAGATATACATTATAATTGATATTGTAAGAACTATTAAAGAAGTAAGTAAAATTAATGCTAATTTAAATAAGAAGAAATGATCTATTAACCAGAAACATAATACATATAGCATTATATGCGTTTGTACAATGGCATTCGCCTTCAAAATCGGGAGTGTGTCTTTAAAATCCCCTCTACGTCAAACATACTATCCTATCCGTTCTGGTTCTATCCTGCAAACACCGTGTCATCTCTCCATCACACCACCTCTATTAACAATAATATTACAATCTTCTTCTATGCATTTATAGCCTATCTGTATTTTACTTTTACTGTGTATTTCTGTAATTTCGTCATCCCCACTTTTCAGACGTTTCGATCAAAACATGGTTTTTACCATAATATATACATGCACTTTATACAATCTCACCCACTTACACCCTCCACGAAGGCCCCCCCCCCCACCACGTCACTGTTTACCCCGCCTACATGATGTAGATTCTCTGCTCTTACCTAGGAGATATATCACAACCTTGTTGCATAATAGCCCCCAGAGAGAACCAGAGGCTGTTGGAAATGGTGAAATCATTTGTAATGGAGGAGTCTTCACACATGTGCCATTCATTGGGACTGAACCGGCTGACCAGGAAGAGAACCACGCTGACTCCGATGTATGCGAACACGATACACATCCATATTTCATATGACAGCGGGTCCATAAAGGCAAATACGTGAGTCTTTTGGTTTTCCGGTTTCTTGATCATGATGCTGATTCCCAGGCTCATAAATGGCTTGGTGAAATCAATCACCGCTTCTCGCGCAGCTGTGATGGTCATAGGGGCAACCGCCATGTCAGCTTCCTGCAATTCATATAACAGTATGTGTGTGTAGGTACAGTTTGCGCATCATTTAATTAGTTTGAATTCAAGATAAGTACATACAATGTGAAGGAATGATTGCCTTATAGTACCTAGTTTAATAACGTCTTGTTAGGTAAGCGATTGATCAAATCAGATTGAAGAAACATTGATGTTAAGACGGATGCATCTTAAATGCTACTGAAACTGGTTTCCGGCTGATAGAGCTTTTCAAGGATTAAAATTAGCATTTATGTCTTTAGCACTGTGTATATACAGTGTGTTTCTAGTCATACACATGGTTATAGCAGCCTAAAGGCAACATGCATACTTGAGCACTCTATATATACAGTGTGTTTCTAGTCATACACATGGTTATAGCAGCCTAAAGGCAACATGCATACTTTAGCACTCTGTATATACAGTGTGTTTCTAGTCATACACATGGTTATAGCAGCCTAAAGGCAACATGCATACTTTAGCACTCTGTATA
>JAULBR010074941.1:0-13998 GCA_032355825.1 Melanodrymia aurantiaca
CCAGTAGCCAACATAAACAACCTTATCAGTTGCATAACGTCCAGCGACGAGACGATTGCAGGCATAGCCCAAGCCTCAGGCTATCCACGGTTACTGTATATCGACACTTGGTCACGGAGGAAACCCGGTAGGTTACTCTTCTTGGAATAACAGCAATGAAGCATCTAGTAATGTTATCACGTTCACGAATTGCATTGTTTTTAAATTCACGGAATAATCTAATTTTGAAAGCAAAGAAAGTAACGCACAAACGTAAATTAAGTGATGAACATTTAAACTTCATTAAACTATGCCTTGAAGAAAACAGTGAACGGACTGCGCCTGTTTAATGTGACTTGTTGGAAGAAGCGTTTAATGTTAAACTCTGTTTCGACAATGCGTAGAACTATAATGAAATTAGGATGGAAATACGGTTTGACCCGTTATTGCCAATTTGTCAGGCAACCAAACAAGGCGAAACGACTTGATTTTGCAATGAACTGTCTAAAAGACGACGAAAAGTTTGAAAATGTTATATTTAGTGATGAAAGTACCATAAAGATACAGAATACTCTGAACAAGTGCTACCACCGTCGAGGTCAGGCAAGAACAATGGTAGGAGCCGTCAAGCACCCATATCAGGTAGGTCTATTATATACACCGTATAGTATTATGTTTAGCATTAATATACAATTTATTGTGAACACCGACACTGCAAGTAAATATGTTTTTGGCAATTGTTCGGTTTATTAATTATATTTTACTACAATTCTTTTTATAGACATATATCCATAATAAAATCATTCTTTCATTTATTCTGGCGAAGAAATATTTTTGTGTTTTGCTACACACGTCAAACTAGTTTTTGTTTAGCAAAATATACTCTAAAAATGACACGGTGACGGGTTTTGGCCTCCTATATAGGGACAGACGAGCGTGCAATGACAAATGTCATACACAATTGTTTTAACAATGCAAAATTTTTACTTTGTACCAAGCATTTGAAAGACAATGTGAATCAATATCTGGAAAAATCGGGCACATGTTTGAAAACACGAAAAGAAATACTCAAAATAATTTTTCATGTTGATATTTAACGTATTTAATGAATTAATATATTAATCAAAGATATAAAAAATTAATAAAAAAACCCTGATAACAGAGGTAAATGTAGGTGGCTGGATTGGTCTTAAATATAACTTTTTTTTTTTTTTTCAGTGAAGAATTACTTTCTCATTTGGTTTATGGAGGACCGCACAACATCGATAGTGAAATGTGTTCCATGTCCGATTAGGGTCTCTCAATGAAAACAACACCGTGGTTTCAGCCACAGCGACCGTGTCGGCTTTTTTTAAGGGACACTGGTATGAAGGGCGCTTGCTAGCTGCATCCAGTGAGTATAGATTTCTATAGCATATTACATGTACACACTTAATCTCATGAAGAAGTTTGCAGGATATTTAAGCATAATACAGACTTAAATGTATATCTCGACCTATTCAACACCTGTTATATATAGTTTACTCAATATAAACAGGTGTGAAATTGCCTTCCATGGACACTGTGAATGCCATCTGTACAGTGGAACGAGCCTAAAGATGTTGCTAGAAAAATGAAGAATGAACACTTAAGTGATTCTGTTGGTAGATAATGCGACCAGTGATTCCAGTACTGGTGTCAAACTGTTGAATGTCAAAGTGAATTATTTTATGTTCCAGGCAGTGATCGAAAATATCAGCAACAAACCACAGACAATCAAGAATAAAGAACCAAGAGCAAAAACCATCAACAATTTTAATTTCAGCCATTTAACTCCAACACAACAAATAAAAGCTGCCAACCAAATGACAACATTAGCCAAACAAATAATAGTGGCTTTTGTTAGTCGCTGTTTGCAATTTATACATTAAAATTTTCATCGATATAATTATGATGCAATAAACAATAGTTACGGATTTTAGATTTATGAAATTAGGAATATTGTACACATTTATTTAAATTAGGATTTTAAACATTTTCACTTTTGAGCTCCAAACATTGGTAAGTATGTTAAAAATATTGTTTTTAATATGTAAATACATCGCTGTTTATATCTTGAATATATTCTATATATATATCTTTCATTTATAGGGATCCACAAAACGTATCACCCACAAGTCTACTCAACCTATTTATGATTGTTGTGTCTTTAGATGGCTGGAAGTGCATGCTGGGAGGGAAAATATACTGGCAATCCTCAAAGTCATTGGTATGTGGAAAGGGGCAAATGGTGATATCAAGGACATGCTTATCCCTTGAAAAGCCATTGTCATTCAATTAACACGTTTGTAATCTTTAACACAGGCTACAATAGTCGACCAACAATGTGCATGCTGACAGACACCAATAGAACACTTTGTTAAGCGCGACCGATTCACAAACGGTTCTAATCGTGACTGATTCAAACATTTCTAAGTGTGATTGACAACAAATATTTCTAAACTTACAAGTAATATGTTCCCAATGTGTTTTTGCCATGTCTAAAATTGTTGACACTTTAATTTGGTTATTGTTGGTTTTTAAATAATGTAACACACATTTCCACTTTGTTTAATTTATATCAATAGTAACTTTAATTTTATTGCGAAAAGGCCACTTCTTGAAACCTCAGTAAACCGAACACATCTCTAAACCAAACATTTTATTCGGTCCCAAGGGTGTGCAGTGAAGCTAGGGACGGACGGACAACACACACAGCATCGTGGTAGCAGCCACGGAGACCGTATCAGCTTTTTTTCAGGGAGGATGGTACGAAGGACGTTTGTTAGCTGCATCCAGTGAGTATAGATGTATAAACATTAACGCATAGATCTGTTCATTTGTATATTAAAAACATTGTTGTTTTATCATAGATTTCTAGAGAAGGCCTCAGAGAAGAATAGTTTTTTTTGTACTAATTTAGTTACCTTCTTTAAATAAAGTATTATTATTATTATTATTATTAGTATTATTATTGTTATTATTATTGTTATTATTATTGTTATTATTATTAGTAGTATTATTATTATGTAGTGATTTCTATAGCATATTACATGTAAGCAAGCATACGAAAAGACTTTGCTAATAAAACTGCCAAATTAGAAATGCAAGTCCTGGGTCTTTTCGGAAAACTGTTAACTGGGCCATGGATGCCGAAGTTCTACACCAGCACTGCAAATCAGATTGAACATCTAGATGGTATACGTGTTGTGAAGGATGAACTGAAAGAGAGCTGTGACAATCCGAATCCCGATTGGCATTCTGACTCGAGAAGTTGAATTTTTTTCAAAAATCCTCTAGATATCGAGAATGATGCTGTCCTGAAAAAAGTTAAGAGTTTGTCCATCAGACAGTAGGGAAATAGGTCGGATGATTACCACATGTCTGACAACTGTAATTGCTGTCCTGGAGAGGCAGTACAAGAGATATTTTGACATGAAAATTACCGATGAAATGAAGGAGTAGACAGAGTCCGCCCGGTCCCACAACAGGGACGCGGAGGAGATCATGGGGATGTTCAGTGCAGCACAGCAACATGCCCCAAATGCGACCCTTTGCTTCCTTTCATCCAGAGTGAGAGGAAAGAAAAATAGAGTTGTAGAGTTCCTGGATGCTGTGGACAAAGAAAATAGAGAAGATGTGATTGGTTGGGCTGTAGGTGCGGCTAGAACAAAAACAGACAACAAATCGCCGGAAGCATGTCGAGATGCAACAGGAATTATCACAAAGGGCAGCCCAGAAACGCCAGGAGAAAGAAAGAAAGACGATTGAAGTGAAGCTGAAAAATACATGTCCAGAGCGTATTGAAAAAGAATTTCCGGAGCTGGAGAAAAACATATTGTCTAGTCTCAAGGATATTCTCTCGTGGGTCGCTGTTGGTAGTAACATCTGCCATGTTTGGTATGACAACGATTCTCGGGATAAGGTAATCTACTTGGGTAGAATTGAAAAAATTAAGAAGAGGAAAAAAGAGACTGTATGTGGTTTCATACTGGAAGCATGATGAAACACACGAAGATGCTGTGGACTACGAAATATCGAAGTTCGAACTTGCAGCAGATCTTATATCAGAGGACCTTGTGCTTTCATAAAGTTATAAATAGGACATCTGTAAATAGAAAAGACAACTTTAATTGGTTATTATGTGATACCAATGGTGAAATGATAACATTCTTAAAAGGCAGTGACTTCCTTCATCTTGTGATTCCTTTATGGACGTAGCAGAAAATTATAGTTTTATATGCTAAGACGCAGTGCAGAGCTTCCACTGGGACACAACACAAGCTACACTTCATCCTTTTGTTGTATATCACAGATCAGAAGATAGTGATGAACTGAAATGCATCAGTCTGTGTGATTAGTGATGATCGCACCCATTCTGCTATGACTGTCCTTGCATTATAAAGGAAATATTGCAGGAAGTGCAACTAACAAAACCCAATCTCAGATATGTGCACTACTTCAGCGATGGTGCTGCTAGTCAGTGCAAAAACTGCAAAAACCTGAGACATCTATGTTTCCATGAATCAGATTTTGGCATTAAGACAGAATGGCATTTCTTTGCTACTTCTCATGGTAAAAGTCCATGTGATGGCATAGGTGGAACAGTGAAAAGATTGGCAGCTCGTGCCAGCTTACAGGCAACCACCTCTGGTCATATCTTAACTACACTTGATCTATACACTTTTGCAAGGACAGACATAAAGGGAATAAATTTTATATATATATTACATCAGAAACAATTAACAACCATGAAAAAGGACTTGCTCCAAGAATGTCCACAATAAAGACTATAGTAGGGTCACGGAGTCATCACCGATTTGTACCTGCGGATAAAGGTACAGTGTTAAAGGGGGACTGAACTGTAGCCCGTTTCGCATCAAATGACACGAGAATATAATAAATAAATAAAAACGGACCCTTTAACTCATTACCCCATAGAGCCGTGTTTTGACGTGTTGTGCGCATTTCCATGGAAGCGGGTTTTGACGTGTGCTCTCATTTCCATGCAAGCGGGTTTTGACGTGTCCGGAAAAAACCGATTATAACTTCGGTAATATTCGTTCAAAAACGACGTCCATTTCCGAAGTTCAAGTTGAATGTATGACGGAAACGCCCGACTAGCTCGGTCATGTCCGTTTATAAATAAAAACAGGTTATATCCGGTTTTCAAAAACACGTGTAGAAAATTTTCAAAAATGTCGGCCATGGACGAATATAGCGAAAATAGCGATCTCGAGTCAGTTTTTGAGGGTTTTGAGGAGGGTGAAGTAGGGGATGATGTTTCCGACATTGATGTAGGGAATATATCGGTAAGTGATGTTGAAACTAGTGACGATGACATGCCCGACGATGACGATGACGGCGACTTGAACTGGACCGATCAACTGGACGATAATTTCACGGTACGCGATTTTCTTGAAGAAACTGGACCACAACTTCCTGACGATTTTGATGTACATACTGCTTCACCGTTGGACTATTTTTACATGCTCTTTCCAATGACATTGTTTGTTGATATTGTTGCCCACACGAATAACTATGCGATTTGGAAAATGGCCCAGTCCGGCGAAAATGACCCAAAGTGGATGGCAACCAATTTTGAAGAAATGGCCGCGTATATCGGACTCAACATATTTATGGGGATCGATTCCAAGCCACATTACAACATGTACTGGTCAACAGATGATTTTATTGGAAATGCTGGTTTCAAAAAGACAATGACTTGTAACCGTTACGAAAAACTAACGCAGTATTTTCATGTGGCAGACCGACAGAGTGAACCGGAACGCAGGGCTCCAGACTATGACCGGCTTTACAAAATTAGGCCCATCATGGACATTGTAAAAGAAACTTTCTACAAGTTCTACAAACCACACAGGGAGATGGCTATAGATGAGGGAATGATTAAATTTGCAGGAAGAAACAGCATGAAACAGTATATGCCAGCTAAACCAGTGAAAAGAGGAGTCAAAGTGTGGATGAGGTGCGAATCCAAAACCTCGTACCTCACAAAGTTCGAATTTTACTTGGGCAAATCAGGCAAGACATACGAAAACGGCTTAGGACACGGAGTGGTAACAGAACTAACTGAAGATCTACGGGGAAAACATCACCACATATATTTCGATAATTATTTCACAAGCGTCAAACTACTGAAAGATCTGTTGAAAGATGGCATTTATTCTTGTGGAACTGTTAGGCAAAACCGACGGCACTTTCCGGATGATTTGAAACGGGTGAAAAAAATGCAACGTGGAGACAGCAAAATTGTACAGTCTGCTTCAAATCGAAACATCACAGCAGTTCTTTGGCAAGACAAAAAGCAAGTTAGTGTTCTAAGTAGCTTGAGTCCACCACAAGACATCCTACAAGCAGGCAGGAGGATTGGAAACAACCGGGTGCAGCTCGACCAGCCACATTCTGTACACAGCTACAACAAGTATATGAATGGAGTGGACAAGCACGACCAGTATCGCCTCAAGTACGATGTTTCACGAGAGAGCAAACGATGGTGGAAGTACTTGTTCTTTTTCCTGGTCAACTGTGCCATCGTGAACGCCTACATTATTTACAGTTTGACGTCGAAGAGGAGGACCCAGCACAAGCGATTCACTCACTTGGATTTCCGGAGGGAGCTGGCCAGGGCTCTGGTTGGAGGCTTCACATCGAGGAAAAGAAGTGCGATGTGTGACATTCGGGATGTTCCTGTCGCTGATGCAAATGTAAGACTGCATCGCAACACTCACATGGGAAAAACGCGACGATGCAAAGTTCACAGCAAGAGTGGAAAACGTAAGGAAACTGTGTACGGGTGTGAACTGTGTGGGATTCATCTATGCAGGGATGGATGCCATGCAAAATACCACAATACCGAGTGACAATACAAACAGACCGTGTAAATATGACTAATAGTTTTATTCAATAATTTCTCATTCAGTGAAAGACTTTCTTCTTTTGTGACTTGCATACAGTGTATATTCTTTGTGTTGTGGCATCCTGGTGGTATTCTTTGTGTTGTGGAATTCTGGTGGTATTCTTTGTGTTGTGGAATCCTGGTGGTATTCTTTGTGTTGTGGAATTCTGGTGGTATTCTTTGTGTTGTGGCATCCTGGTGTTATTCGTTGTGTTGTGGCATTCTGGTGGTATTCTTTGTGTTGTGGCATCCTGGTGGTATTCTTTGTGTTGTGGAATCCTGGTGGTATTCTTTGTGTTGTGGCATTCTGGTGATATTATTCTTTGTGTTGTGACCTGCTAGTGATATTATTCTTTGTGTTATGACCTGTAAGTGATATTATTTTTTGTGTTGTAACCTGCATCTGAAAGTAAGTTTCTACGACAAGGTAAGTGACATTTTCAAAATATTCATCCTTTTCTGTACATTAGCTATTATTTTATTTTTTCTGTAGGATGTATATATAAAAAGTTATAATTGATTTTCTTTTCTGTGTGCTGTTATCTGCAAATTGTCAAATTGTCTATGGAGATGCTGCCTGCAGAGCCTAATTAGGTCATGGGGCTTAGCTGCTAGTACACAACAGGGCTGTATGTGGTAATGAGTTATAAATAATAACTTGGAAATATTGTTTAGTTGATGGTGAATTTCACTTGGGTCAGTGTAGGATTTGGTTGTTAATTTGTGTAATTGATTTATGCTTGATACTCTTTAATTTAATTTCCGGTATTCCTTAAAATTTGCCGAGGTATATCGTAGGTTTTACCACGAAAATTGTTAACGTTGATCCAATCAGATTTAGCGTTATAAACTTGTTGAATTAGAATATTATATACACCTGGCTCTAAGACCTGGTGGGATGGGTCGTGGGATCGATCCTCCACAGCGCAAGACATTTTATGTACTTTTCCGTTCCAGCCAGTGATACACGACTGTTGTGTGCTATTCTGTCTATGGGATAGTGCACATAAAAGACCCCTTGCTGTTTTTCGGTAGGAGTAGCCATGACAGCGGGTTTCCTCTGAGACCATGTGTTAATATAACCATGCTTCTGACGTTCAATAACTGCTGATTTATAATCTGTGTTCCATTTTTCTAGGTAGGGATGCCTGGAAACATTTATTTAAACAAAAAAATTTACTATGTATAATATATTTATTTGTAAATTATAATTACTTTTTAAATATAATTACATGTATCTGTATTATAATTATGTACTGTTGTATTATCTGTGAATATAATTATGTATAATATATTTATTTTATTTTTTGAACTTATTTATTGTCCCAGAACAAATAGCAGTGTCGGAGTGGAAACGATGATTTTTTTCTTTTAGTCCCATGTTACCTTTTGTATTATTAATTGTGAAAAAGTATTCTTTCAGCTTAGTAGCAATTTTGATCTTGGAATTTCATTTTATGGCCTTGCTGTCCACTTTTGATAACACATTATTAAGTTGTTGCTCGTTTCTCTTTTTCAGGTTTATCTTTCCATCAACATGAAGAAGAAGAAGTTTGTTTTGCCAATCAAAATAGGCATTGCTCGACAATACTTGCTGGACACGTACGGCCCAATCCCTGACAGAGATGTGAAGATAGGCCACATTTTTCTCATCTTGATGGAACAGGAAAAATCTTTGACAAAGACTATTCGTGCTGTCAATGAAATATTTCCGTGCATTATCCGTCCCAATGACATGAAGACTCTTTTGAACAATATGAACTCGTTTAGACATCTTGGTCGAGAAGCGGAAATGCAGAACTTTGTCCAACGCTGTAGTGAACCTTTCACACTATTTGCTGCTATCTGTGAGACTGATAGTGAGGTAACTGTGGCTAATGACAGCATTCAAATGGATGTGGACAGCGATGTGTCTTCGGCTTCAGGCATGAATCTTGTGCTTCCAACTCTATATGAACCGCCAGATGCAGTACCTGGAAATTCAGACGATAAACTCGTTTGTACCCCACATGCTGAGCCTGCGGCTCCCTCAATTTCTTCACAGTCTGTTCGTTCGTCAAAAAGTATGACCCCAAGGAAGCTTAAGTTGAAAAGGCGCTTGGACTTCATTTCGAACTTAAGAAGTGAGCAGAAAAAGCGGTACATTAATCGTGTGAAGACTTTGAAGGGACTGGTCGACAGGCAGAGAACGAGTAAAATTAAGTACCTCAACCAGGAGATAAATCGCAAATCTGCTCGCCTTACCATCAAAGATGCCATGATCACTAATCTTCGGCGACAACTAAAGGAAGGCAAAAAGGAAGTTCGAAGGCCAAGTGCCATAATGGATGAACCAAACCTGAAGCAGTTGCAGCGAACACATAAGCGATTGAGGGATTCAAACAAGGTAAAGAGGAAGCTGAAATATGTAGACACTGTTCCTGTGGAAAAATTCACCAAGCTGCAACTTGAGTTGACGACTACAAATGAGCTTGTCAGGACACTTCAAAACAAAATATTGTTTCTTGAAGAAGAGGTTGAGGAGTTAAAGAAGACCAGGAACGAGCAGTTTAGTACAAAGAAGGATGGCAAGACCTACTCGACCAATGGTTTACGATACTAGAAGGAATATTGTGACAAAGTAGAGATGGCATGTATTACGATGTAATCACGAATCAATGACAAAGCAGTGACACCAGTGTTTGCAAAAGCTGAGCATATCCTGCTCCACCAATGGGACCAGTTATTATGACAGCCATATTGTTTGTCCTCGGGTCTTCATCGAAACGATCAAAAGTGTAAAACAGGTCAAAGTTAAGTATTCCACCAAGAATCAGCGATGCATCATACCATGAAATAGCCTTTGAATGTCTAAAAAGAACTTTTTGAAAGTTTTCACCTGCATTTTAAATCGAAAATAGAGAATATACAATTTTTATACTGTAAAATGGCATACAATATTTTGTTGTTTTTCTTTCAATTAAAACTAATGTTGAGATAAAATCACAATTTTAAGGTGTTGATAAATTTAGATTTTTAGTTATTTTTAATTAAATTTTACCACGCGATCTTGGCGGATCATTTGTCAATGTAGTTGAATTGTTTGACTATTAAAATGAATCAACATAGTAACATTTTTGTAAAATTCTTTAAAAATTATACTAGTCTCAGTTTTCAGAGAATGACTAATAAAACATGTGAAATGGTCAAATTACAGTATTAAATCAAACCACATCTGTGTCAACGACCAATATGGTCCAGTGGTTTCATTAAACAAACCAACTTTTATCTTTATTTAAGGACCAAAAATATAGTGATAAACAAAAACAAACAACATTCTGTGGTTTTAGTTAATTTTATACATTTTTTGCCTTCATATAACAAGTAATAATATAAAAATGCTACAACGAACTAATTTCAACTCAGTAAATAACATAAAACATTAACAGTACAAAATATAACATTTTTGTTGTAGCTATAAATCTTTCATTTTGAAAGCCAAAAAATAGGTTTGCAAACATTTAATGAGAACAGGTTAGTTTGACTCACTTACAACCAGACCTGTCGACCTTGAACCCGGGCATAAAAGGAGACGGGGGCCCCAAAAACAGGAGATTAGACCAAAAAACAGGAGATTCATATTACAAAATATATAAACACCGTAAACAATGTTTTACATAATTATGTTTTGTCGACATAATAATGACAACAAATGTAAAATGAGAATAAAACACAATTCTACGACTCCAAATATCCTTAGACCTACAATTCTTACTTTGGCAAACAATGATATAACAAATGTACACTCAAAACACTTCAGCTTATTACAAATCATGATATCGGAAACTGAAATCATTCAAGGTGGGCAAATAAAAAACTTGTCACATGGTTTTTTAAAAGGTAGATAGGAATTTGGGTATTCTTAGAAAATTGTAATTTTACAAGAGATAATTCTTCCTGGGCAGGAGAAAAGATGAAAAAAACCCAGGAGACTCCTGTAAAAAAACAGGAGGGTTGACAGGTCTGCTTACAACAGTTTATCTTGTTGAAAAAAAAAAACATTAGATGATCACCCGAACACAACAAATTTCTCTTTGCTAATAATGCACGTGCGATTTGTGACTTCAAGTGTTTATCTACTTATTTTAATTCCTTGAATTGCAGGTACTGTGATGCAGTTGGTTGTGTAAAATATCTTACATGCATACACATGATGTACAGTATCGATCTTGTCTGGGCATTGTTACACAAGCTTGTCTAGATCATGGTTGATCTCGAGTGGCTCCTATTTGTTTGAAACAAGTAAGAACTCTTGGTATCATTGAATGGTTACACCGAGGACACGTGGCTATGGCATACATGTGTAGTTTGTTAAACCAGCATCCAACTTCTCAATTCCTTGAGGGTCAATACTGGCATTTGATGACACTTTGTGCTTAACGTAGCACTAAAATACGTTGTTGGCTTTTTAAGACATTGACTCAAGCTAAAGAGACAAGCATATTAAGTCATAAATCATATGTGCATTTTTAGCAAAGCGAAATTTGTTTTATTTCGGAGATAATCTACCCGAACTAATGGTGTTGTTTTTTGTTTTCCAGGATAAACTGTGGTTATAAAAAATGATTGCGGTGGTATTATAATGTAATGTTTAGCATAAAAATGGAAACATTTACTGGTGCATTTTTAATGCGTTTCGTTATGTTATACAGGGCTGGCCAAAAGTAAAAATTTCTACTAGCCAACCGGGTCAGTAACATGTTAAAGTTACTAGTCCACAATAATTCTTACTAGCCCCAAGAAAACAGGTTATTGCTATTTCGACAAAACAAATGATGTGCAATAATACATGTATCTTTGTTAGTTACAATTGTGTAATGTTCGACCTTTTTTTGACAGGGTCTCTAAACAACATTATTGTATCGAGTATGTACATACTTAAAGAATATACATACATACGTATGTAAAATATCATGCCTCACATGAGGGCGCGCTATAAGAAAAAATATTAATACTGAAAAAACAAAGTCACCGGTAGATGGGGATGGACCGACACCATCGTTCCCACATTGGCTACGGGCCTGTGTATGTGTGTGTGCGCATGCGTGCGTGCGTGCGTGTGTGTGTGTGTACACATGTACATTGTATATATTATATTATATTGAGGGGGTTGGCAAAATAGCTGAACGTGAACCAAGTTCCAGAGGAGGGGGACAATGCTAGGGAGGGAGTTCCTCGGGAATTTTGTTTGAAAATTAGTTGCTATTACCTGCATTCTGGAATATTTATGGGTGTCATGTACACTTATTATTATTCTAGAAGTGTAATGCAAACAGAGGACGTGGATCATGGTAAAAAGTGGGATGGGGCGAGGTGGTGGGCCCCAACATGGGATATTTTAAAATGTTACGGCGAAAATACATTTTTGTCAAAAAGTCTGAAAACTGGGGGTGGTGCATAACCCACACGCCTGCGCTTGACAGATATATTTCAATAATGAAACATAATTTAATAATTATGATGTTCGATTCTACATACAGACTATTAAGGGTGAAACTTACTACTATAATTATAATAACTAAAATACAAATGAAGCAAAAGTGTCCTATTTAACTTAATAAATAATTTTAATAGGTAAAATATACATATGGAAATTAATTAAGCAACACCCAATTCATAGACCTATAATTCTGTGAATTAAGAAAACAGAGCATTATTCTTCAGTTCCGTGAACCAGGCCCCGAGCTTATAAACATTTTTCAGGCTAAACTTTAATAAAGTCTGAACTCCAGAATTAAACGTAGAGCATTAACTTCATAAAATTTGAAGTGATAAATTTTGTTGGGTGTTCTATTTTCAAGTCTTGCATTATGCTTTAATGTTTGAACTTGATTAACAACTGAAGTCTACATTTTAAATATTTTATAAGAACTATTTTCTTTATTAAAGTCTGAAAGTTCAGTTAAAGTTTAAAGTCTAGACTTTAAGACGTTTATAAGCACGGGGCCAGGCGTGACGATGTGCCTCGTTTGAATGTCGTGGTAAATTACGATCCAACATCACCAAGGAGGAACATTATTTACTTCAACTGGAAGAGTAAAACTCAACAAGACGTAGAACCTATAACATGTATGCCTTATATAATGGGTGGGCCAGGATACGCTCACCTTTATCGAACACCTGGTATCATTGCTTTGAGTGTAATTTCGACTTTTTCATAATGTACGACCCTTCGACTCAGCATTTTGCAGAGATACGCATTTTGGTATGATAATGGGAAATGGTTTTGCCATTTTAGATTGCAAAAGGGGGCCTTATTAAATAGCAAAAAGGCCATTCTAAAATGTACTGTATAACTCCGTGGCTTGTTTGGTTCTTGTCAAAGAAATGGGAAGCTGTATGAAAGGGTAACGATGCATTAATTATTGATGGTATCCTTGATGAAATGTAACTGCTCAAACATGTTATTTTCACCGGCCTCCGTTGTGTAGTGGTTAACAGTGTTCGAATCCATTTGTTATTTATACTAAAACGTGGGGGTGACCATTGCACGTTAGTCTCCAAAACTCAAAAAAGTGGGGTGGGGGCATGTCTTGCCCTGTCCCCACCAAGTGACGCCAATGATTAACAAACTAAACAAGTTATTTTCAGGAAAGGCCACTAACACTATACAGGACGCTATATATAGCTAAACGATTGTTTTAAAAATCAGCTTCAAAACCAATTTTCCAAAAATCCAATAGGAATAGCCATTGTAAAACAGATAGCTTCATTTTTAAATGCCTTTTTGTTCTATATCTGAAGGTCGTATTCAGTCTATTTGAAGCATTTAGGCCTACTGATCTTTCGGTTATAATATAATGCCTGGTACATTTAATACAAGGATATTAGTAGTAATACAAGGTCTATGGGGTATATCAATTACATGTTACATCACCCGTTCCAACCATCTGACGAAATACTGACGTCACTAGGCCCCGCCCCCATCGGGATGTGTGCAAAGGGCTGATGCAATACTGTCGTCACTAAGCCCCGCCCCCATCGGGATGTGTGCAAATGGCTGATGCAATACTGTCGTCACTATGCCCCGCCTCCAGAGTGGGTGT
>JAULBR010075028.1:0-13990 GCA_032355825.1 Melanodrymia aurantiaca
CTGGACTGCATGACCACGACAGACGTGCTTGAACCTTAATTGGATATAAGCACGTAAATAAGTTATAACTAACTAACAAATTTAAGAGAGGTAACATAAATAGTTGTCCATGTCCATGACAAGGAAAGAAAGTTATATATACATGGTGGGTAGAGGTGGTTAGATGGTGGTGGGGAGCCTCTGGCAATGCCAATGCATCAGACATCATCTGTGTCAATGATGCGTCATATCGTTAAATAGCCTCAGAATGTCTACCATAAAACTGTTTTTAAGTTTTCACCTTTCCATGAATGTTATAAAGCTGATAAAACAACTGCTGAGCCAGAAGGATATTGCCTTAAAATGGCCGTATAATGAACATGTGTTGTAATAGCCACTATTAACCAATGTGATGGGATGTTATTAAACAAACTTTCTCTTTCCTTTCCTTTTCAGTTCTAAATACAGACATTTATTTCTAACAAGGGTAAACATCAGCATGGGGCAATGAAGTACAATTGACGAATTGTTAAGTGATAATGAGGAAACATAGCCCCAGGGAGGATGGCTATCCCAAATGAATGTTCACATAAATACCAGGTACATGTAGTAGCTATATGTATGGAATCCCACATTGGGTAGAGCCTTGACATCGAGTCTCGTCTTGAATGGTGGTTGACCAAGGTCTTATCATTTAACTTATGTAAGTGAGTGAAAAAAACAGCTCCCATAGAATTATTTTTTAGGGGTTATGCAAGCTGTTTTTACAGCGTTAGTGAGTGTGAAGCCACAAATGTGAGTACAAGCGGGTGAATAAACACAGAGGTAGAGGTTTGTGAGGTCATTCCCCACATTATGTTTGTGGTAAAAAAGAATCATCCACCAAGTTTGCCGGCAAACATTTCCGCTCTGCTGAATCTCCAGGCCTGTATAACCCTTCCCACTGCCCCCACCCCCTTTGCACTGCACTGACCCTGCAACATGATATCAGTGTTTTAAGCAGTGAGAAATGTCAAAATCTCCAGCCAATAACATACTGACCAGTGTTAAAAATTCCATATGCCATCATTGGGATTCGAACCTAGTTCCTACCAGCCTTAAGCCCAATCCGATAACCCCTGCACTATGGAGGCCGGTCTGACAAATAAATCAATGCGCCAGATTATTATTGGTGTAAAATTACTTCACCACTGTCAACCTATATTCTAATTCATATACATGTATTAATCATGAGTCTTAATCTGCTGTTTAGCATTACAGTACTTGAAGAACACTCAAGCACTGTACTCTACACTGCATAGATAGAATAGAAATACATCCTTGCGTTCAACAGTACGAACATTCTGCTACCGACACAAAACATTTAGTAACAGGTATTTGCATCTAACATAAATGAATGTGATATGATAGTACACAATCGGTACCAGTCAAATGGTTTGTGTCTGTAGCAGACCGCTCGGACTATTGAAGGGAAGGCAGGTTAACACTTGAAAGGCAGTGGGTCGTATGAAGAAATATATATATAGGTTAATACTGTAAAATGCCCTACATAATACACAATAGAGGTAAGAGTAGAATTACACAGAATAAATAAGCCACGATCAAAGGTTCAGGAGAAATAAATCATCTTCTTGTCTCGTAAGACATGACGCCCATTATATTATTTGATGGTGAAGGCAGTGGAGGCTATTGCATGTTGACAAAAAGATTCAAATTGTGACAGGTCATATTTGAGATAATTACATTTATACCAGCAGTGCAGCCATCGAAATTTTAGACAATTTTGCAACAGCATCATGTGACGGCAATTTGAAAGAAAATGCTGAAATAAACTCAATTAATATATTGGATAACAACATTGAGAACACTAGCTGAAGTCGTTTGATATCAAGAATCAGCCATATAGTGTTCGGAGTAGAAAACGTCCGAAAACAACAGAAAATTTTAAAATATTTTGTTTTTGTTGTAAAAGCAATAAAATGCCATCGCAAATCCATTTTGAAATAGCTTTTGCCGTAACACTATTGATGATTGCCATCGCGAGCGAATGTCGCGGGCTGTAGCTGATTATGTTTCCAGATAGAAAGCTTTCTGTCGCGGTCGGCTAAAGTTGGTTTATTTATACATGTATTACAATATGTAAGAAATACACTTCTCAACGCTCTTATATTATATAAATATATTACTACCCATGACACATTTGTAAATATGTCAATGCAAGAAACATTTATATTTATTATGCAAAACCAGAATACAGCTTGTACAGGAACGGTGTGTAATATTGTGCAGGATTATACATGCATAACTATAATGATTTACTAATTAGTAATTATTTAGCATTAAATATATATTATGTTATGTTATGAACTGTATACATGTTTTGCATTTTATTCCAAATGTGGAATGATTATGCAATAAAATGTTATCTTATCTTATCTTTAAAGAACTGTGCCTAAATGTTTCACAATCCTAACACAAATTAGGATTGGATGTTACCCCTCCCTCGCCTTTTAAACCTAACATAAAACATTGATCACCTATGGAGGGATGTTTTTACATGAAAAGCCATCCAAACTTTGTGTTCCAATGGTGTTGTTAAACAAACAAACTTCTTTTTTTTGTGTCTGATAACTAGTAGGAAGAACATACCAAAAAGAACTACACATGTACATATACAGGCACATAAAATAGGAAATAAAAAAAACCATAAGTGACAAGTCAGGAGCATCAATTTTTATCTGGTTTTTTTTAGCATTAAAATCAACAGTTGAACTTATCATGGCTTTATCATGCTTGACATGTCAAGAGTTAATCCTGTCAGGTAGATTAATTTGCCAATTACATTTTTGGTGGGGCAAGGCAGCTAGTGTGTCATTAGGTCATATATTGGTTCAGGAGAGATTTACAAGCCATTATTCAAAGATAAAGTTTGTTTGTTTAACGACCCCACTGGAACACATCGATTATAAATCAGCAGTTATTGGACACGAGCTGCATGGTTATATTATTGACACATGGTCCGAGACGAAACCCACTACCACCACTAATGCAGCTATTATACAATGCATTTATGTGATGTACATGTGTATTCATAATTGCGATGTCCATGTAATTTATGTATGTCTGTGTCCTAATAGCAATCTAAGTACGAGATCAGGCATATAGGTAAAAGGAGTCGAGGGGAGCAAAAAACAAGTGTTTGTTTAATGACACCACTGGAACACATCGATGATCAATCAGCATTATTGGATATCAAATGCATGGGTATATCGACACTTGGTCAGAGAAAACCCACTGCCCCCACATAGGCTACTGTTACCAATTAGCAGCAAGGGATCTTTTGTGCTCTTTTCCACAGACAGGATAGCACAAACCACGACCTTTGAACAACCATTCATGGATCAATGGTTGGAATGGGAAATAGCCCAATGGGTCCACTGAGGAGGATTGATCCTTTTACACATCGAACCTCAGGCGGACCACCTTATGCTGCGCTACGCCGCATTCCGAGGGAGAAAAATTGTATTAGAAAACCTATAATAGTCAAATTAATTCATTGAAGGTCTACTTTATAGAAAAACTTAACCACCCAGCATAAAATAATGATGCTCACTCTGAATTTTTAAAAATAGCTCGAGCACCAGTACTGTACAGTGTATGTAAATTAATGGCTGAGAGGTGCACTTGACGCCACTAGATCAGCTCTGTGGTAGTCTCCGCCTATGGACAGAGAGATGTGGTAGAATTGATACACAACAAAAGACCAAGTCACCTGTTGACTTTTTACATGTACACTGTACCTCGGTGTAACATGGCTGAATATATCAAAGCCCATGCATGCTCATTTGGGTGCTGTCAAAGAGTGGGATCTAGATAACTGGATAAGTGGTTGGAGCATCTACCCAAGATGTGTTCAGGCAGTAAATCAGAATTGTTTCCCCATTCCAACCAGATGTCCATAACTTGTACATCAAAATCTGTGTATATTTAATATCATATTTGTGAGACAGTCAATATAGAATATACTTGACTTTTAATAGAAAAATATTAGCCTGTGTGGTGGTAGAAGATTTCCTCTGAGACCATGTGTCAAAATCACCATGCATTTGGAATTGAATAGCAGATGTTTAATTAATCAATGCATTCCACCAGTGTTATGAAATAAACTTTAACCTCCAATTTTAAAAGGAGTGTCTTGGAAAAGTTTTAGAAAAAAAGAACCCAGTGCTATTAATAGAAAAAGAATAGCCTGTGTGTCAGCTGTAAGTTTTTCTTCTCGTACTCTAGACAACGCATGTGTTACAATTATCAGTCACCCTGTGCTGAGTGATTATTAACCAAACATTCCTATCCTTTCCAAACATAGAAACGTGAATAAAGGATTAACCTTTATATACATGCACTGTCACATGTATGGCAACTCGACTTCCAGTACATTTATTTGGGCCCACTATCACAAATTAACAATAAAATTCCTACAATCACTCAGAAAATAACAGCCAATATGCTGATTACCACAGTCCTACTAATAAATATTTGATTCTACTTTCCAGCGACACGAAGAAAAAAACAAGCTACGCAAACCAATGAAGCACTACGCAGGTGGTCGGCAATATCATATTTGTACATTCGCACCTCATTTCACAGAGCACAAAGGACATCGAGAAATATCTACATCTCTTTCTTGGTGCCCATTCACTCAAGTTTTTTTCTTTCTTGATGTCAATTCAAAAGGACTATGAATCAAGAAATATAACATGATGATGGCGGTGTAACAAAAAGACATCCAAGGAGAAGTCACAATGGAAGTAGGCGCACGTGTGTAACACAAATGATGCCTTTAATCCGAACTTGAGATTAGGCCGTTGCAATGGGGTTTTGGTTTTTTTTTGTTTTTTTTTTTAAATGATGAATGAGCCTGTGTGGAATTTCATTGCTGTTTGATTTTATTTTAAATCCCGCCAGGATATGCGCTGACATAGGTTTCGCATTGCAAATCTAACCATTGTTCTATTTTAATGGCTATCATTGCTATATTAATAACAGCGTGGGGCGTAGTTCAGCGGTAAGGCGTCCGACTCTGGCTCGATGGGATATGTCCCGTTCCAATCAGTGATCCACGACTGATCTATCAATGGCCGTGGTGTGTGCTATCCTGTCTGTGGGAAAGTGCACATAAAAAATTCTTTGCTGTTATTTGAAGAAGAGTAACTTATGTGACACCACTGGAATACATTGATTATAATTCAGCAGTTATTGGATGTCAAATGCACGGTTATATCGACACTTGGTCTTAAAGGAAACCTACTGCAACATCATAGGCTACTGTTCTTCAAATAACAGCAGACCAGATAGCACACACCATGACCTTTGATGGACCAGTTGTAGATCACTGGTTGAAATAACCCAAAGTGTCCACTGAGGATCAATCTGTCACCTTCTTTTTAATAACACCTTTAATAATAAAATAATTTATTATTTCTAAAAGCATTTTTCCAGTAATTTTTCTCATTGTCCTACAACTGCTGAAGATTATAACTGTTTAAGTTGAAATGGTCTAATCAAGACCGTATGAATGGAAGGTCTGAAGAAGATATCACCTCTTTCCCACTATAAAGCCGTTGTGTCACATTACGTGTTGAACATTTTCCACATGAGTAGGTGTAATAAGCTCCCATTACAGACTAGACAGCACTAAAACCTCTCCACTGTGAGGAGACACAAAGGGGAAATGCTATCTATGCATTATGTCGTAAACTTTTTAAACCATTTTACACCTTAGGCAATTCTCAAATCAATTTTCACATGGCTTGTCCGTCCACACAAGTATATATTGTTCATTGCATTACACCGGGGTTAATAGAGGGTGCAGACAGTGTGTTGGAAAATCATAAATCTAGTACATTATTAAGGCATTTTATTAGTCATAACGTAACATTTTAGGTCTCAAAAAGTCAAATATAAATCTGAAAAGTAAATGAGTTCATTCACTACATCTTTACTCTATAATTCTGCAGAGGTCATGATGTCAATTTAATTATTTTTAAGAATGTTTGAAGTATTTAAATAATAATTTTTTTTTTTTTTTTAATATGACTATTCAGACATGAATATGTGCTCATTTATATAAAATTCAGGACTAAATAAAGCTGTCACTGTAATATGAAAAAAATGCATTTTTGTAGCCAGCAGACCTTTATAGACTACAAGCTGAAATTACCATGTGTTTCATATCCAATAGCAGATGAGTATTTGATCAATGTGCACCAGTAGTGTTATTAAACAAACCAACTTTATCTTTTATCCTCCCATTATGGAAGACACCTGCATGTATCAAACTGTGGCCTGTATCAAACTGTGGCCTGTATCTGTGGCCTGTATCAAACTGTGGCCTGTATTAAACCGCCTGTATCAAACTGTAGCCTGTATCAAACTGTGGCCTGTATCAAACTGTGGCCTTGTATAAAACTGCAGCCTGTATCAAACCGTGGCCTTGTATCAAACTGTGGCCTGTATCAAACCCGCCTGTATCAAACTGTGGCCTTGTATCAAACTGTGGCCTTGTATCAAACTGGGCCTGTATCAAACTGTGGCCTTGTATCAAACTGTGGCCGTGTATCAAACTGTGGCCTGTATCAAACCGTGGCCTGTATCAAACCGTGGCCTGTATCAAACTGTGGCCTGTATCAAACCCACCTGTATCAAACTGTGGCCTGTATCAAACCCGCCTGTATCAAACTGTGGCCTGTATCAAACTGTGGCCTGTATCAAACTGTGGCCTGTATCAAATCTGGCTGTATCAAACTGTGGCCTGTTTGACTGTATCAAAGTGTGGCCTGTATCAAACTGTGAAACTGTGGCCTGTATCAAACTGTGGCCTTGTATCAAACTGTGGCCTGTATCAAACCGCCTGTATCAAACTGTGGCGGTGGTCTGTCATCAAGTGAACAAAAGTGCAGGCTATCTGGGCAACATGCTCAACACTTTATTTGATAGGACCCACAACAAGTGTTCCTGTCTGTCTGGGGTAAAGATACGCACGGAGCACTGAGCTCTGAGGGAAAACAAAGCCTCATTATAAGCAGAAGGTTATCAGCTGCACTGCCTGGTGTTGCTCTTTACAACTCATAGATCATCTTTCACAAGTCAAAACAAGCTTGGCAACTCTGCCCCCAATACCAATATATTATGAGCTAGGTGCTAAACATAATTTGTGGAACAGGAACCAAATGTTGCCCCCTCTAATTTAGTGAATGGAATAAAACACAGTTGTATGAATAGTTGGACGTGGAAATAGTCGGATCTCTTGCCAAGTTGGTCATAAAATCATAACTGGTACATGTATTAAAGTGGAATTACATGTATATTAAAGGTCTACAAAAGTGGAAAAGCCCAGCATCTCCCAACACACATGCAAACCCACTCCACTAATACCACTACCATATACAAAACTAAATAGTCAATAGACTATAGAATTTGTGTGACTGAAAATTCATTATAAATTCAAGTTGTGATCCTCTATTTACAGTGTATACATAAAATTACATTTACATAATAAAAAAAAACACTTTTAGAATTTCTTCCACGACTGAATTCAGTCTCCTGACTGACAGTTAACACCCATGCAGTAGTCTGGAATTATATTGCGTATTCATACATGTAACAATATTTACACGAATATACATGTTACATTGTATATCAATATTAACAATATATGTATCCCATCGGAGATGTACAATGACTTTCAGAACATCATTATGTGTGTCAGTGCAGAAGAGCTTGTGTTGTATACGTCTGCTGACCTCTTCGTGTGTGGCAGATGCTCTTTGCTGGTGGATTATTCACAACGCTAAACACCACAATCTAGACAAGAAATAAATTAAAGTGTCTCAACTACTGATATAATAAATATCTATTCGCTGTGTGCATGGACTTCAGTATTAAGAAAAAACATGCTGACTTGCAGCAGCCCTATAAAGACTGTAAAAACCTATGTACAAGCTGCAGCTGTGGGACTCTACCTGGACAACTACAACAACACTCCAGAGAAAACTGTACAAGTACCAAAGGTGAACTACAGAGGCCGGTATCGTTCATCGTCAATGCTAGCCTTGACGTGTAGGGAAAGAAGAAGAATTGCTTCCCTGGTATTTTGGGAGAACTGTACACACATAACATTAAGGAATGTCTGCTTGTATCTTCACCTGTGCCCAGTTTGCAGACACTCAGCACAAATGAGGCAATTACAGAGCAATAGGACGTCAATCAGCATGTTTATTCTGTAATGGCTGGAACTTAACAAAGCACAAATTACTTGGATAAACAAACAAAATCTGCATACTACCACATTTGCTGAATCAGCTTATTTGGTACAGACTGAGGAAATGAAGATTTGTCTAGTGCATGCTCTCTGGGTATCATCTGCATCATTGCTGTAGACATCATGCCTATTTCAATTACATCTAAAGCACTGTAACTCAATTTTCTTCCACTAAAAGTTCTATTCAGTTTGTTAGTTATAACTCATTTACGTGCTTATATGCAATTGACGTTCAAGTACATCTGTCCTGGACATGCGGTCTAGCTGCTTTGATAGATTGCCCAGGACAGAATTTAGAGAGGAAGACCACTACACCTATTTAGTAGCAAGGGATCTTTATATATGCAGACTCACAGACAGGAGATTACATACCATGGACTTAATTAACCAGTAGTAGGACACAGGTCAGTGTAAGTGGTGTACACCTGGCTACCCATTGAGACTTGCGAAGCACTTACTATATAGGGTAGGAACCAGTACTGCAATTAAAAATTCCATCATCTTGAGCGAGATTCAAACCCAGTACCTACCAGTCTTAAACTGGGAAGTTTAACCACTACACCACACAGACTGGTAGCATGTTGAATCGTGTCTTTGTCTAAGGTACCCCCATCCACTTACGATTCGACATCCCTCCCAATGGTTACGGTCCACCATCAAAGGCGACCCACAGCCAGACAAGTATGTTCATAGTGGTCAATCAATTTATAACTTAAGCCGAGTGTTGATTGCTTAATTTGATTTTCTGCGACCTGCAGGTCTGTCACCAGGATGTTCAATGACCAGCTGCAGTTTTTGGGCAGATGGATGACCTCAATGACCCCAAAATATTTTATTTAGGAAATCGTACTGATTTTCCCACCAATATTTTGACCCTAGCAACAGGCCAGCGTTTAATTGGCTATTAAACGTGTACGTACATGCTGCCTCGGTGTAGTTCTGGCCTCACAATACCCAATTCATCCAATCATTATAAACTGATTAGGAAATTGGCTAAAGGATACAAACATCAACAGTAATACATGTAGCAGGCGGCAACAATATCTTCAGCGATTACAAACACAATACTCCATTCACCCGCTCGATTTGCCAGCAACCGTTGTACTAAAGTGCTTGCTTTGTGTACAGAAACTGCCTCCAGCATTGTAGACAGAAACATTGTCACATTTGACTAACACACTGACTGCAGCAGGGCAGGTATCAATAGGGGACAGTTGTGTGCTACAACAATGACTGAATAAACAACTACAAGTATTCATACAAAACTGACAACATCAAGTTTAAATCAGACAAGATTGTAGGATAAAGCAAAAGATCAAACGGTCGGGCACAATGTTGGGAACGGAGGAATTAGGATGTGATGGAAGTATGGCTTGGCCTGCTTTTTCTAGTGACTCACTCAAAAATTGTTAAAAAATTAATAGATTTTTTTAAATACAAAGGTGTACATGTGGTACAAAAAACATTGCCATAAGAATAATTTTTAAATCAATCTTTAATGAATCCATGTGATATTAATTAATCTGCAGGAATTTGTTATTTTAATAATACGATTATCACAAAAAATGTTTTAACTGTAGTTATATTGTAAACAAAACATACACAGACAGGATAGCACACACCACACCCTTTGATAACTATTTGGAATAGAAAATAACCCAATGGGTCCACTGAGGAGGACCGAGCCTTCGGCCTATCGATCCTCCGGCCTATCGATCCTCTGGCAGACAATCTTGTGCTTCAGCTTGTGCTCCTCAAAATGTTGAAGGGTTATTCGGGGAGGGGAGAGGGGGACAGGAAGAAGTTGTTGTACCTTGCAAAGTATGAATGGTCAAAAGAGACATTATATTTTATCGGCGACCGGAGAAACACTTGCTGTAGCAGACGACAACCACACACAAAGGAGAGACAGCCATGGAAATGCCTATAAACGTTTCTTCAAAGCTTTTAATGATTTTTTTATAAAATGCTATACAATTGATATAACAAGCAGATTACAGTGATCACCTTTTATAGCCGTTTTTATGTCCATTTTATAAGTACAAGCTGCTTTTCCCAGGTGAAAATTATTAACTACACTGTGACAATAACACACTTGCTGGACATCATTTGGCAAGACTTGCCACACCACATTTTGCAAATACAGTAATTGATTTTGATAGTGTATACCGGTATTATAGAAAATCTTATAATGCAAGTCAGGGGAAAAAAAGTATCGTCTATAAAACTATTTTCAAACTTGTCTAGTTAAATAGTAAAAATATGTTACAGAAAACCATTAACAGAAACATTGCTGCTAATAAAAACAGTAACACTTGATGAGAGCTAGTTTCTTGAAATATCTTCTTTAAACCATTATTTTCTAATACACATGTTTGATACTAATTAGTAATTAACAAACAGCAGTAATGTAATTATTTAAATACACATTCTTTTCATTATATGCTACCATTTTTACAAACAATGCAGCTATATATATCAATTATATTAATATGTCTGCACCAATGCCATTCCAACATACTGGAATGTCAAATGCACGGTTACAATGTACATGTATATCGATACTTGGTCACAGAGGAACCACATAGGCTACTCCTCTTCGAAAAACAGCAAGGGATATTTTATATGCACGTTCCCACAGACAGGAAAGCACACACCACAGCCTTTGATAGACCAGTTATGGATCACTGGTTGGGAAATAACCCAACTGTTCCATTGAGGAGAATCGTTCCGTCAACCTATCAAATCTCAGGCAGACATTCTTACGTTGAGCTATGTCCCGCTCCTATTACATTAGTATTATAGCATCAGTGTTATCTTTATTAGCCTTGGTGGTGTAGTAGTAAAATATTAGGGTTAAAATTAATTAGGCAGTACTGGGTTCGAAGCTCAATTGAGGCATGGGATATTTAATCACAGTGCCAGCTCCAACATAAAGTAAGTGCTCCACAAGGCCAATGGGGAGGTGTACTATCACTTACACCAACCGATGATCCACAACTGGTATAACAAAGGCTGTGGCAGGCTGCAAAATTACCAGGTTCACATCGCAAAAAGCAATGTAAAATCTTGCGATCACGATGCAATAATATTACTCATTTTATATTTAAGCGCTAATCAAATTCCAGTAGTTGCTTTTCCATTCGCCATCCAGTAAAAAAAAACCTGCTAATCACAATTTTAAAAACAAATTGCACCTGGCGTTGTTTCACTGGTTGGTAATATCCGGTTTGTTGGCAAAAGCACATAAAAGATACCTTGCTACTTATCAAATAGGTGCAACAGATTTCCTCTCTCATGCAGACATTAACGTCTATCCTGGACAGACATTCAAGGCACCAGCCTTTGCATTCAATAGCACAGGCGTTCTGCTACCAACACAAAACGCTTTGACACCGATGTTTGCATCTACATTAAATGAATGTGATGTGATAGTACACGATGCGTACCAGTCAAATTGTTTGTATCGGTAGCAGAACGTCCGCGCTATTGAACGAAGGGCTGGACAGGATGTCCAGGACAGACATGCTTGAACCTCCAATGGATATAAGTATGTAAATATGTTATAACTAACTAACTATTATCTTCAAAGACTTGGTAACAAACTACATGTAAATTAAACTCCATTTGTGACTAATTAGTTCACCTGAGCATGAGGATGACTGCGGGACCTAAACATTGAACAGAATGACAGCGAGGTGTTACCAGGATCAAGAGGAAGTTCCTGTTTGCACTCGACTCAGTCACATTCCAAAGCCATGTCAAGCTACACTGATAAAGCAAACTGAAATCCAATTTCAACCTCATCTTTGGTTATCATGATAGAAATCATTGAATAATTTATGATCTCTACAGGGTTTTATCGCCTATGTTGGTAGATTCCGATAATCGGCACCATTCCCCAAAGGCTATGTCGTTTTTTATTCCCAATTTTAAAAATTCTACATTACAGAGATGTAGGCTAATATGTTTTGCCAATGATAATAAAAATTCCCAAGTTTTTAGTCAAACAATGCGAAAATTCTCAAAGTCATTGCCATCAAGTCAAATTTCAGAAATAAAACCCTGCTCTACCTAATCTAGACATTTAACTACACACACATCCTATTCATCAATGAATTGTCAATACACGTACAGTTTAATTGTGAAACAAGCTGAGACAGCAAATAACCATTCTCTTGGTGATAAGTAATTAAATTTTCTAAAAGGAAACGTAATTTTTCAATTTCAGAATATATAATTAACTTTCTTTAGCGCACTGTAAGTTAAATGGCTTTAATTATGTGTTATTTTAAAGTATGTAATACTAATCACAACTATTTACCCCTATTTTATGGTCAAATGACGGGTTAACTGCCGCCATTTAAACGTACCCATTCTTCCTTCCCTGTCTGGCACTGTAATTTTCTCATTATCTGTTAATTATCACCATCCTGGCATGGGTCAAATGTGAACTGGTTAGCACACTGGCTGGCCCCATGCTGATAACTGGGAACATGGAATCCATTTGCATTCAGTTCAGGAAGATCAACATAGCAACTCACTGAATAACCATAAAACATAATAATACATTTTCCATACACAAATTCCTTAAACTGTTAATGTTTTTCTGTTGTCAAATCCAAATTCTGTAATATTTAAATGGGCAATCTCAGGCTAAATCTAGTTCATCAACGATAAACGTAGATGTTCAATGTCTACTGTTGTTGGACTAAGGTTAAATCATGCCCCAGGGCCTATCACCACCTTCAACATACCACAAACTGGCAATGAAAAAAGCACCATCTAGAGGAAAACAAGGGACACTTCCGACAGACCAAATGCACCAACTCCAACCCAAATTTGTTTTAGCTTACCATAACGTTACTTGCCTCAAACCTTCGTCATGTGATACGTTTTGTACCAAAATGGTGAGTCCCTTTAAGAAATTCACCATATAGTTCCTTAATTAAACTTTAAAAAAAAAGAAGTTTGCTACCTCTCTTAAATTTCCATTAAAATAACTAAAATAGAACATTAAAAAAAAGAAACCCACTAGAGTTATCTATTACAGAGGAACGCTATCTTGTCATGTCATAGGTTCACACTGATGGAAAGCTCATGAATGGCTGCCATAAAAAAATAGTGCTGAAACTTAATCCACAGAGTAGTTTGTGTACAACCAGATTAATTCAGAAACCATTCCTGCAAACCAACAAAAAACAAACTAACATGGCAGAATGCCAGCCCCAACATGGTCTACATAAATCTTACTGCTTGCCCTACTTACATGTACGGTGGGAACGGGCAGACGAAGAAACAAGAGGGCAATATACATGTTGTAAGTAGGCAAATTTCTGTAGAAATAATTTACTTGGCAGTGACATTGCTAGAATTGGCATCTGCCAATTTGTTGAGAGATATTTCCAACGATGTGTTAATTTTAGAACTAGTTCAACAAGCGTTAATATACAATCATGTTTCTCAAACAGGCACGTATGTGATGTTTGGCATGGTAGTTCTTTTCAGAATGTTTTAGTGACGTACAACAACAAAAAAACCAATAAAATTGCTACACGACTTATTCATTTACATATACAGTGAAAGCCCTCTAAACTTGGGACAGAGTAAAATTTTCAGTTTAGAGGGGTGTTCGGTTTACTGAGGTTTAAATACAGCACATAAGGCTGTTTGGGACTTTGAAATATGTTC
>JAULBR010075124.1:0-13985 GCA_032355825.1 Melanodrymia aurantiaca
TAATACACTTTTTTTGTCAAAATGAATAATAACTCCTGTCTGGATTGATATCCAGTCCTCTACTGCTTTCCACAGCTTGCGAACCTTGCTACACTCAAAGAATAAATGCAGTAGTGTTTCAGGGAAATTATTACAGAAGCTACACATACTAGTATCGATATAACGTATCATATGTAAAAAGGTATTAGTTGCTAATATTCTATGCACCAATCTATATTGAAACCATATTAAAGTTGTATCTTTGATGCATTGGAAAGGCAAAATGTAATGTTTTCTCCAATCTGTTGAGCTAATGATTAAACCTTGGTTTTTATATTTTATTTGAGCTTTTGGAACTACACATTTGACATTTATTATGTCATACATGTCCCTGCTTCCTTTCTTGTTTTTTAGTAAGAGTTTTAACTTAAATGGAAGGATTGGGTTATTTACTATTGTGAAACGGTCATCATTTAAGTTATTTAAGTTGTATATGAATGATTTAACCGCATTAATTAATGAAGCATGATTTATAAAATTTGTATTTACATGATATTTTTGTACACATTGTTCATATGTTAGAAAATCTCCTTGTTCATCTACTAGGTCATTAATGAAAATAATTCCTTTTTTGCAATAATGTTTATACAGAAATGGTTTACGATCGATAAGTATTTCAGTATTATTCCAAATGTTAATGGATAAAACATCTTCTACTGTTTGTGGATAGTGTTTCTGTTCTATCTTTACCCAACTGACGAGTACATCTTTCCAAAAAGTATTTGATATTTGATTTATTTTTTGCGTAGTGAAAAAGTCCCCATTGATTATTAAATCTTTTGTAGATATGCATGTAACAGACTTAAAAAGTGTAACCCATTTTGAATTATTTATCAATAGTCTTCGTATCCAGGTGCTTTTTAAGGCAGTCATAAAATGGCTTATATTAATCATTTTTATACCTCCAGCTGCATAATCTTGTGTTAGTAAATCGCGCTTTATTTTTTCAGGTTTATTCTGCCAAATAAATTTAAAAAATATTGTATTAATTTGCTTTAGAAAATTCTGTCCTGGGTTTGGTAATGCTATTAACAAATGCGTTATCTTCGGTAATATTAAGCTTTTAAGAACCGTTAATCTGCCGAGAACAGTTAATTTTCTTATAGTCCATAATTTCATTAAATTTTGCATTTCCACTAATTTCGCATCATAATTAAGTTCAACAATATGTTCCAAGTTGACAGGAAAGTAAATACCTAATAGATTGAAATTTGTTGATCCCCAATCTAACTTCCATTTGGTATGATGGTAAACCTCTTTAGAAAACTTTTTCTTCCCAATCCAAATGGCTTTTGATTTAGTGTAATTTAGTTTTAAGCCTGATATACGTGCATAATAATCTAAAACCGTAAGCGTACTGTGCAGAGACTCGGGAGATCCATCAAGAGTGAAACTAGTATCATCAGCGTATTGCGATATAACATATTCCTCACCGTCAATAGTTATACCTCTAATAGTACTAGTGTTTCTAATGATAATTGCGAGAATTTCGGCGCATATAATAAATATGTATGGCGACAGAGGATCGCCCTGTCTGCATCCCCTTTCTAAGATAATTGGTTCAGACAAAAATCCATTTTGTATTACTCTCGACAAGGACTTATTATAAAATGTTTTGACCCAGCTTTTAATGCCAGACTTAAAATTAAAAATATCAAGAGCTTTATCTATGAATGACCATGATATGGAATCGAATGCTTTTTCAAAGTCTATTAACAATAGAAGTCCAGGGATATCGTTTGCTTCAGTGTATTGCATAATGTCGTAAATTAGTCTTATGTTTTCTCCTATATATCGTCCTTTTATAAATCCTGTTTGGTCATTGTTTATTATTTTATCTAGAACTTTTTTTATTCTGTTTGCGATGCAGCCAGATGCCATTTTATAAGTACAGTTAAGCAGAGTTAATGGTCTCCAGTTTTTAAGATACTCTTTTGGTTTATTTCCTTTTGGTATACAAGTAATTATTCCTAATTTTTGAACATTAGACATTTCTTTAATCGAATAGCTATAGTTAATGGATCGAACTATAAAATATCCAAGGTCAATCCAAAACAATTTAAAAAATTCTGCTGAGAAACCATCAGAGCCAGGGCTTTTATCATTTTTCATATTTTTTAGAAATGATAGTAATTCCGAATATGTTAATTCTCCTTCTAAATTGTGTGCTTCCTCGTCTGTTAATTTATTAAAATTGAGATTTGACATTTTATCTGCTATATCGTCATCATTTTGCCCGAGTGGCGTAGAATAGAGTTTTTGGTAAAAATCTTTAGTTTGTTTTAAAATTTCTCCCTGATCTGTAATTACTTTTCCATTATCTAGACGTATTCTTGAGATTAATTTACTAAGATAATTTCTAGATTCCATGTTGCAAAAGTACTTTGATGGTTTCTCCCCTTCTTCTATCCATTTTGCTCTTGACCGGACGTAATGTCCTTTAAGTTTCTCTTTTCGTAATTCTATTAAGTCGTTTTTTTTACTTTCAATTTCTTTTTCATCTATATTTTCATTATCCTCTAATATTTTTATTTCCTCGCATAACTTTGATTCTAATTCATTACTTGTTTTCTTTTTATAAGCTGAATACGATATTGTTTTTCCTCTTATTTCCATAAGTACTGATTCCAAAAAAAGTTGATCATTAATTGTAAATTGTATTTCATCATCAGGAATTAATTCTAAATTATCAAGGTTATATGCTGGCACTGCATATTGACATTTTATTGTCCATATCGTTTCTTTTATTATTTTAACATAGTCTTTATAAGTGAGTAATGAATTGTTAAATTTCCATAAACCTGTTCCTTTCTTAACATGGCTTAACTTTATATGTAAAACTACTCCAGAGTGATCTGAGCGATAGCTATTTTCAATTAAAATGTTTTCGACGGTTGGAATTAAATTGTTTGATACCAGGAAAAAATCTAGTCTGGCTTGTTTAGGTGGGGTCTTTTTTCTCCATGTGTATCTTCGAACATTTGGATATAACTCTCTAAAAGGATCTTTGAAATCAAAAACTTCCATATTTTCATTAATATATTTTTGAGTCTTCGGGTGGTTAACATGTAAATAATTGTTCGTATCTAAATCTTGATTTAACACTAAGTTGAAATCTCCACAAATTATAAATTTTTCATTTTCGAACTCTATTATATTATCGAACATATTTTGATAAAAGTCTATATTATCATCGTTAGGTCCATATATGTTTATAAGTGTAGTTCTCTCACCTTCTATTGTTATATCTAGTAGGATATAATTTCCGGAGTTATCAGTTTTAAAACTATGTATGGTGTGTTCAAAATTATTATTAAGCATAACTGCAACTCCTCTAGCATTTGAAGCGTATGAACTAAATATACACTTATACCCCCATTGTGTTTGTATATATGGCTCTAATTGTGCCGTGAAGTGCGTATCCTGAAGACAATAAATATTATAGTTCTTGCATTTTAAATAATGTAATATGTCCTTTCTTTTTTCCGAATCTCCGAGTCCCTGACAGTTGAGCGTTATAATCTTTAACATTAACATGGTGCTTTCAGTTTTATGATGTAGCGTTTAGGCGATATATAAAATGTCCTGATCACATTAACATAATTTAACTTGTTTACAAAAAGCAGGTAATTAACCATAGATTCAGTTATCCCAAGCTTGTCACAGAGCAATAGGCAAAGAGATGGTACAGTACAACAGGTAAGAAGTTGATTATTGTCGAGTACAAACATATTTAGAAAGGCAATACAGCAGATAGAGAGCTCGAGAGGAAAGACAGTAAGAAAGAAGTTAACGAAAGGCTTTTGAACCAAATAGAACGAACCATTTACGAAAATAAAAAGAAAATAAAAAAAATAAATGTTTACAGTCACGTGATTTCTGACCCAAGCCTAAATGGTGTGATATATTCTTAATCAAATTGTAATTACTGAATTAAAGTATAATCCAGATATGGGATACAAACAGTCTTGTGTTACGACTGGGTCTGTTTGTCTGTTTCTCTACAAGATGGAGGTAAGCATGAACCAACATGCTAGTAATGCTGCTGTGACAGTGGTCGACTGTTTGACATCTGCTGCCGCCCCTGGACTCACACACTGTTGGTCATCCCATGCACCGCCCTTGTCGTCAGTGTAGGAGCATCGGTTCATGCACGCCGCTCTGGTCTCACCCACGTCACACACGGGCTCACGCTGGTGACTCTGTACACCATTCGTAGAACCGTCGGAGCTGGCACACGGGCCCCACGAGTCCCAACTCCCCCACGAGCACGTTGACGACGTTACCCTAGTGCTGTCTGCAAAGATATATGTGTAAATACGAAAATAAACAAAACATACACTTATTTGAGCCATCATTTCAATTTAAGTATGTCGTTGCTATAGTAATGACATTTGGAGTGGAAAACGACGCCGCACAATAATTTTTGAGAATTGTTGAACATCCCTTTTTTTCCGCTCTTATTTTATTCTTGAAATATATATTTTTAATTCACCTAAAAATAGAACAGTTTTGTTATTTCCAAATATGTTATCATCCTTTTATGCATCAACATCTCTTATAGCCTATTCATTTTAATATAATGGCATTTGGACGCATCTCCATTTTTCTAATAAATACAATAGTTAGGCTGATAGTCCGTGTCACTGTGTTTTAAAATAACCACATCGTTCTATATTTTAATTATAGTACGTGCAATATATTTAGCTATCAATTTTACACCATTACACCACGGAGGCCGGTAGGATTTTGTGTCATCAGTTATCATTTTAATACCACTAGTTTCCGTTCCAACCAATGATACACGACTGGTTTATCAAACTCCGTGGTGTGTGATATCCTGTCTATGGGATAGTGCACATAAAAGACCTCTTGCTGTTTTTCGGTAAGAGTAGCCCATGAAGCAGCGACAGCGGGTTTCCTCTGAGACATGTGTCAATATAACCATGCGTCTGACATCCAATAACCCCTGATTTATAATCGATGTGTTCCAGTGGTATGTTAAACAAACAAACTTTATCTTTTATCTTTTTAATATCAATTATGTGTAGCGTAATAATGATGTTTGTTACTTCTTGTCCTTAATCCTGGAACAACCTGGACGTAAAGGATCATCACCTCGCACTGTTCATAATAACACGCCTAACCATAATTATGCACTCATTTCATTAATGCTTCACACATAAGATCGATCAGTTGCTCCTTTGTTTCGTGATACTTATTGTGTCCGCAAAATAGTGTCCTTGAATAAATGAAACTGTCCCAAGGAACATCTTTATATCTCTTAAAGATGGCATGCACTTTTATATTATGCATTACACATATAAGACGTAAATCATGAAACAGTCAACAACATCCTTAACAGTACCATTTCTTGACCAGTGCATAACCTATCCATCCATTATACTGGCCCTAGGTTTCGGAGATATCTCCTTAGATTGCTTAACTTCAAGCATTTTTTCACCATTGCTTTCCACATGGCAAATTATTGTTCTGCTCTAAATCGCTGAGATAGCGCGTGAATCACGTGATGCGTGTCTAGGTCTGTCTGGATCGCTGAGATAGTGCGTGAATCACGTGATGGGTGTCTACGTCAGTCTGGATCGCTAAGATAGAGCGTGAATCACGTGATGCGTGTCTATGTCTGTCTAAATCGCCGAAAGAGCGCGCGAATCACGTGATGCGTGTCTACGTCAGTCTGGATCGCTGAGATAGTGCGTGAATAAAATTTACAATATTGTTTTTAATTCTTCAAGTTTAAAAGAGGAAATTTTATCATATTGATTGAATAGGGGATGTAACTATTTTAGTTTCCCTTACCTTGATCACAGTTGTCTCCCTTCCAGCCTGGTAGACAGTTGCCGGGACACACGCCAGTGGTTGAGTTACAGAACGTTCCGCAGGCGCAGTGTCCGCATGGAGACGAACAGTTCAATCCGTACCAGTTGAGAGGACACACTAAACAACGAGCAGTTTGTTAGAAGGCAATTTGTGATACGAGTGTACAACAGCTTAAAGAGACTAAGTATTGAAAATTGCTATACGCTGTTTGTTTGGTGCGTACGTATTATTAATACAATGTATATGAAGTATCGGCATTGTTTTTCGAAACCGGCTGCCGGTTTTATTTGTATTCGCAATAAACTGTCGCCTTTTTTTCTCCGTCGCTCAAAAAATACCTTGCAAGCCAGACAAGCCTGTTACGTAATTCAGCTACGTCACAAAAGGACAATCCAATGAAAGCGAAGAATGGCTTATCGCAGAGAAGAGTGGTACTGTTGACGAAAGAAAATGTGTAAATAGCTCTAGAGATCGGTTCGAAGAATGAAATTAAGTTTTGGAAGAAGAATCCAAGTGTTAACAATGGTGTACAAGAGCACAGTATATGGGTGCACGAAACCTGCTGTCAAATGTGCAAACATACAGGCTTCGGTGTGCTTGTGAGAGATTTGTAAACACTAGTATGTAAACACCACCAGAGCGTATAGGAAATGGGGTTGCTAAAGGATCGTATATGTGGTGATAATGTCGTCCCTGAAAATTACGAAAACATTCGCAGGTACGCAGCTGCGTACCACCTCACACCTGAGATTACAAATATTTTGGTGTTATTAAAATATAATATGATGTAAATGCGTATAATTATGCTCTATGCACTTATTTTATACCATCACAGAAAAAGTCTGCGTACCACCTGAAAATCCCAAGCTGGGCCCCTGGTGTTTATCCTCCTGGAATCCATTCTATGCTTCCAAGTATTGCTTATGCATTCAGTTACTGTTGATATGTGCTTCATATCACTGCAGCGGTTCATTAATCGGATCGTTGTTACTATATTCTGGTTCTAATTGATATCTAGCGAATCTGGATAAGATTCACCGTCATTCGATGAACAAATCGAGTCTAACGATAAGTGCGACAGGTCTGAAAGAGCCACGTTCAATGTTCACAGAAGCAGGAGAGATGAGATGTTCAAAAGCAAAATATGTGTAGAAGAATCAACTGAAAGTTGGCTTCTCATCCAGAAATTCACCGAACACAGACATCACAAGCATCGATGGTTCTGCTCTCCTCTGGGTGATACACTGGCCTGTGGGTGGTACAGTAAAAACCTATGTGTCCAACTTCAGATAATGTATTAAAAGGAAGCTGCAAGAAGGAGATGTGCACTTGGTGTTCGATCGGTACTATGAATACAGCACAAACGGTGTCACAAGAAGTGTAAGGAACACTGAAACAAGTAGAGTTCACCAGCTGAAGGTAACTACGGAGCTGCCATCGCAGAACGTAATCCTGACTGTCACGAAACACAAGAAGCAGTTCGTTGACATAATCTGCTTTGAGCTCATACGACACGTGTCGTTCGATCCGCAATGTAGGAGTGATCATTAACAGAAAGGATATGGATACCTACTACACACGAAGATTAAGATATCATCATGCCAGAAATCCTTGCTGGTCATTCACTTTCTGGTTGTGACACAGTTGCTTGCTGTTTCAGCATTGAAAAGAACACTGTCCTGAAAGTTGTAAGAAGGGGACTTCATCTGTCGATTCAGTGCTTGGGCACCGAAAACAGGCAAAGGGTATACATCAACATCACAATTATGCTCTCTGCCACCGACTAGAGAGGTGTTTGAGGAACACGTGAAAAGTGCGCATCATCAAACATCATATGGCACACCGTGAGAGATGCGGATCAACCACAACTGGACATTGAGAAATATGGATGGCGGTAAGATGAAGCCAACATATCACTTGTACCTACCACAATCCCGGAAACAGTCAGTTTGCACCAGAAGCTGTCTTGAGACTCATTAGGTGTGGTTGCAGGAGTGACACTGTCTTGCACGATGTTCTGTGCTTGTCACGGTGGAATTTGCAGCAACACTATCAGTTGAACAATCCAATTCCAAATCATCCCAAATAAATCTTGTTTCTCATTTGATTTGACCAAAAATAGACTCATAGTCTCATATGTCGTTGTAATAAATACAATACACTTCAACAACTAATACATTATTTATTATTTACCATGGTATTAGTTATCAGCCTGTAACTTACTTAATAACATATAGTGTATTAAAAGACCTATAGGACATTTATTTGACTTAAAAAACAACCATATCTTCGTCCTTTTATGGTTGCCATCTTGATTTTGTTGCGTTTTATTCCTTATGCCTGAAAACATATAAAACGACATTTCATTCATGTTTCTATCTGATCTAGTCACAAAGATATGAGGGAAATAGATTGTCTCTGATACGGTGGCGGCCATCTTGAATTTAGCCTCCTAGCACAAAACCCATTTCATTAAATATAAACTTGAGAAAGCACCTGAAAGGACAAGAATATAATACATATATTTTAAGCCGCTAAGCAGTTATGTCTTCTTGGGAATGTACATTTTATTCAATGAATAAAATATGGTGGCCATCTTCATTTTTTGCGTTTTATTGGGAAAATTATAGCGGCATTCGATTCCTTATGCCTGAAAACATATGAAAAGACCTTTAATTCATGTTGCTATCTTATCTATTTACGAAGATAGATTTTCTCCGATTCGGTGGTGGCCATCTTGAATTTAGCCTCCTAACACAAATTGTTCAAAGGTGACAAGAAGTCATCCGGCAGTTTCTGTATATACATGTATATATATGCCCTAAACATCAATTATCAGCACTAAACAAAACTTTAGACTCCAAAACGAGGTTCATGCTACTTCTGCCGGACTAACGCTAACGTCAGTAGAAAAAAGAGTTGTTTTCCGATGAATCGTCGCCATGTTATTACGAGTAGGTAAAATACCTTGTACTCATGTGACGTCACGCCCACAACAGCTTTGACCAATATTTTTAACTGAGCCAGTTTACCGAAACACGGTTTATTCATCAATTCGGAGAATTTTGTTTAAATGGCTGCTAAATATATACATGTAGTATTTAACGTATTTTATTTCATGTTTGTCATTAAAAATAAGCCATTATCTAGGCTCTTTAACATTTATGATGTTGTAGATATTGAGATGACGTTCTGACCGTAATCAGGTCGTCCTCTCAATCCCAGAGAGGTACGGGTGGGGGTAATGAAGGGAAGGGGGGGGGGGGCCGAGGAAGGGAAAGAGGAGAAAGCTGTAATTTGCAATGGTTTTTAGTAGCCAAAATATAAAAATAGACTGCTCGTTCGAAAATTGAAGTAATTTGGAGCATTTTACAAATTTAGATGGACGTCAAAAACTTAAATAAGAAAAAGAAGAGAGGACCGGACTGTTGGGTTATTTCCCGTTCCAACCAGCGATCCAGGACTGGTCTATCAAAGTCCGTGGTGTGTGCTATCCTGTATAAGGGAAACTGCACATACAATATCCCTCGCTGTTATTCGAAGAAGAGTAGTCTATGTGGCGGCAGTGGATTTCCTATGTGACCAAGGGACGATATATTATTTAACAGTGTGTTTGACATCCAATAACTGCTGATTTATAATGAATGTGTTCCAATGGTCTTTATCCTCTCGCCTTGGGTACATCCCTTGAGTAGATCATTGGGTACAACCCTGAGTAGATCCTTGAGTACAACCCTGAGTAGATCCTTGGGTAGATCCTCGAGTAGATCCTTGAGAACATCCTTGGGTACATCCTTGAGTACATTCTTGAGTAGATCATTGGGTACAGCCTTGAGTACATCCTTGAGTGCAGCGTTGAGTACAGCCTTGAGTATATCCTTGAGTAGTCTTGGGTACATCCTTGAGTAGATCCTTGGGTACAGCCTTGAGTACATTATTGAGTAGACCCTTGGGTACAGCCTTGAGTACATCCTTGAGTGCAGCCTTGAGTACAGCTTTGAGTATATCCTTGAGTATATCCTTGAGTAGTCTTGGGTACATCCTTGGGTACATCCTTGCGCACGTGATCCAGATTGTACACATAATTGCTAAAATTGTCCGTAATTTTACGTATTTACTGTAACATCAGCATCAATATCAATTAGAAGCTTATTTCACTTCTTCTGTTTCTACTTCAGCTACCACGTGTTTTTACCTCATCCTGCAACTTGGAATCCAAGCCGTGTACGCCGGGAACGTGAGCATCACTAAGAGCGGAAAACAGTGTCTGGCGTGGTCGGCGCCAAAACCTCTCAATTATCCCCCATTCAAGATTGTACCGGAATTCTTTAGAGCACCACCTGGCGAGCAAGATGCGTCTAACTTCTGCAGAGACGGACTAACGAAAAGAAAGCCGGGTTGCTTCTACATGGACGATAAGCCTCGCTTTGAGATTTGCGATATTCCTGTTTGTCAGCTGGGCTATTATTAACCGGGAGCATGTTTCACAAAGCATTTACGACTAGTTGTAGTCGTAAACGTAAATATGTGACAAAAAGTGTTTCCCAAGATATAGTTAAACATAATTAATTGTCTCCAGGAACGAATAGTGTCCACGTGTGATATGTTTCAAATGACCAAAAATCTATATCTCGGCTACTAACCATAACGATTGAAATTTCTCTACTTACGTTTACGTCTACAACTAGTCGTAAACTAGACTTACGATGTTTTGTGAAACAATCCTGGCTACTGGTCTGGTATGGATTTCAGTTTTGGATATATCTCTAAGTATAGTCCGAGGGTCGTCAAGCCAGAAAAATGTTCATCTAGACCCTTGTCAGTCATCTACCTAGGAGGTTTTGACGATCTGCCGATGCCTAGACGACTGTTTGGTTGAGGCCACCACTGTATAATATATGTACTGTGTATTTATTACCGTTCCCAGTTCTCTTTGTGAATTATGTAGATGTGTTAAGATTAATCTTTGTTATTATCAGGTATGTTAATACTGTATACGGGTTTCCTCTGTGACCATGATTGTGTCAATATAGTCATGCGTCTGACGTCCAATAACCGCTGATTTATAATCGATGTGTTCCAGTGGCGTCGTTAAATAAAACAAACTTTACTTTATTATTATTATTATTGTTATTGTTGTTATTATTATTATTATTATTATTATTATTATTATTATTATTATTATTGAGTGTTAAACCAGGATCTGAATACAAACACTATTTGCACGTCAGCCATCTTAAACGTAAATGTCCGATTTAAAGGGACAGTCCCGACTTTTAAGACGAGTACCACCGTACATGTACGTGCGCGTCTTATACAATTTGTAACATATTTCTGGGTAACAGCTTTTGTTATAATTAAAATTAATATTAAATAATAACATCGTATTGCTTACCATAATATCAATATGAGTATATTCTGTGTGTTTCTGGGCATCCAAATTGTTATACATGTACAATGTAGTAGCTTACTGTGTCCTTTAGCCTAAACTAATTTAGTTCGTACTAAATTATTGTAGGCGAAAGTCCAAGGACAAACGCATTGGATATACATATATTAATAATTATTGTAAGCAATTAAACGAAAATAAATGTCAAGTTTAGTAATAATAATTCTCTATTAGACAGACATATTTTACAAATAGCATTAGATGTGTAAGTTCGGGGGCACTCGTCTTAAAACTCGGGACTGTACCTTTAATTTTAGTAAGAATAAAAATGCTGTATTAGTCACAAATATGTTACAAATAACATGAACATGACTGTGTAAGTTCGGGGGCACTCGTCTTAAAACTCGGGACTGTACCTTTAAACTTTATATTCCCAAAGCAACTTTATATCTAAAACTACTCCGTGGTGTAGTGGTTAACGCTTCGGGCTTCAGGTTGGTAGGTACTGGGTTCGAATCCCATTCGTTGCATATGGGATTTTTAATCCCGGTAACTTCGGTCGTGGACAGGCAGTCGAGGCATCTGGACTGCGTGACCATGACAGACGTGCCTGAACCTTAATTGGATATAAATACGAAAATAAGTTACAACTAACTAACTAACTAACTAACTAACTACTCCTGAAAGGTCAGAATGAAATTAATTTTCCACTTTTCTACCATTAGAATTAAATTATTTGACAATAAAAAGAAATTTCATTGGGAAACTCTTTTAAAAGTCAAATTCACGTCAATGCTGAAAATCGATAATTCGGTGTAGTCCTCCGCGATATGCATGACGTCATGTTTACAATTTCTGACGTCATATTTTAGTAACTTTCCTGTCAGTAGCTGGGATGGTTTCAACAACCCAATCAAATGACACGTTATACCAATAATTTATTTTGATAATTTCTCAGTGAGAAATTATTATATTTAATTTCCCCGGTTAGAATGTAGTTTTAATGTAAGAAAAAGTGCAATAAAACTATGTGTTTTATTCAAGTCTGGTTTGGACTAGGAATCCTAGGTATGTAGGGCCTATATAATTAGTATACATTGTGTCGGACCTATATTCTGACGCACTTTTTTTTTATTACACCGGTGGTATACAGGTATCACTGTACCAAAAAAGAAAGCTTCCTGGTTAAATGAACTACAGTTTTGGGGCCTGTTTCACAAAAAGTTATTAAGTTACTACCTATGTATATACATGTATATACATGTATAAACAGTGTAGCAAAATATTTTAAAAACTGTTCTTAATGGCTTGGTTGTCATGGAAACCACTCAATACTATAAGCGTATAGGATAGTTGTTTAAAGGGGGATGGCCATAGGTGCCAAAATGGCATCTCCCGCTAAAAATGTTTATTGATTATCATGTTGTAGTGTGTACCTTAATTAAGCTAGAAGCACATAAAATGTTTGCAATAAAATAATGTCGATTAGTAGTACAAAATAAGAGAAATACTTTTCCGTCTTGTAGACCTTGGAACTCAACTCATGAACACATTTTTATCGTTTTCATCCAACTTTGTTGTCCGCCATATTCAACGTGTGACTTGGATTGTTGTCTAGTTATCCATTGATTTATTTTAAACTAATTTTAATGAAGGGTGTCTCACATGTTACTTTTTTAATCTTGGTGGATTAATTTTTTTTAGAATATAACTTGGTGAAAAAATTGTTAAAAATTCTTTTTTCAGTTCAGTTCAGTTCAGTGGCATTCGTCTTAAAACTAGGCATTGTGGCTTTAATATACAATACTGTCCGTTATTTCCAAACAAAATGTACCAAATATAGATTAAAACTAATGCTAAATAATTAAGTATATAAGCGAACGATTTATTGACATAATTTATAGCGATTTCAAATAAAGCTATCTAGTCTATGAATCACGAAGCATATAATAAATTATATCCTAGTAATTTTTCCAAACAAAGTATGCCCAATAAATTAAAATTGATGCTAAATAATTAAATATAGGTCCGTATCAACTGGTTTATCCATATAAGTTTCACGAAAGGAGAAATGACAACAATGAAGATGGAAAGAATATACATGTACATGTATATATAATGATTGATTTAATGACGATAAAGCGAGAACTCGACGATCCTGGATGTTTGTCAAATAAAAATAATATAGTAATAGTTCTAATTTAAATGTAGCTTCCTAGTCCCTAAATGTAATAGTAATATTTCTATTTAGCTTACCGCTCCACTGTTAAAAAAGTTGCCGATACCGAAAACAGTGGAAATGATAATTCGAATTGGAAGGGGTCGTTGATTTTACTTCGAGTTTGAACAATAACACAAAAAACTGTTTTGATTGTTTGTTTTCATAGTTAGTAACACGGTACTGCGTTACACATTATACACAGTAGAATAAAATAGAATATAAAACAATAATGCTTTTGACACAATACGATGTGTAAAATTATGTATTAACGAAGTGAGCGAAGAAAGCATTTACATTATGGAAGTACATATAATGATTATCAATAATATGGATTTTAAAACGAAGCGAAACAAGTTTGACACGATCAATTCATTTGTGAAACACAACAAACACTGCTTTCGTTGATACTGATCATTCAGAATCAGAATCATTTATTCGCCAAAGCCTGTATGGCTATAGGCATAATATATACATACATCAATAAATATTACACAT
>JAULBR010075218.1:0-24703 GCA_032355825.1 Melanodrymia aurantiaca
CATTCCCACAAGATATTATGCCATTCCTACAAGATACTACATGTGTATGTCATTCCCACAGGATACTATTCCATTCCCACAGGATACTATGCCATTCCCACAGGATACTATGCCATTCCCACAGGATAGTATGCCATTCCCACAGGATACTATGCCATTCCCACAGGATACTATGCCATTCCCACAAGATATTATGCCATTCCTACAAGATACTACATGTGTATGTCATTCCCACAGGATACTATTCCATTCCTACAAGATACTATACCATTCCCACAGGATACTATTCTATTCCCACACGATACGTTGTCATTCCCACAGGATACTATACCATTCCCACAGGATACTATGTCATTCCCACAAGATACTATGACACTTTCAAAAGATACGTTGTCATTCCCACAAGATACTATGTCATTCCCACAGGATACTATGTCGTTCCCACAAGATACTATGACACTTTCAAAAGATACTATGTCATTCCCACAGGATAATATGTCATTCCCACAGGATAATATGTCATTCCCACGAGATAATATGTCAAACCTAGTACCTACTAGAGTTAAGTCCAATGGTGTAGCCACAACACTATAAAGGTGGGTTCATTTAATATAATCTTTATATACTATTACATATAGTTATCTTCTTCTCTTTTTCATTTTTGTGGTTTTCGCGTGGTACCATGGTTTTTTGAAGAGCGCCAGTGGCCTAATTAGTTATTATATACTACAAACATATGTATCAAACTCACTTAGTGATAATTTATTGAGAAATAAAGCAAAAGATTTCTTATTTTGATGCATTTAATTATTTCAGGATCCCAAGTTAGTTCCTGAACTAGAGCAGAAGGGTTCAGGTAGCCTAGAGTCCAGGACTGTCACAATATGCAGTGGGTTGGACCTTGTGAATATCAGTTATACTCCTATGATTGCACGTGATCCAGATATAGCTAAGGTATATTATTTCATTTTGGTTTATTTAATGAAATGCTTCAACCTTAATTGGATATAGGCATGTAAATTATTATTCCGAATCCGAATATTTATTTGGGTTATGAACCGACAAAAGACAAAAATGTTCGTGTACTGATTGACACTCTGACATGGTAAAGCAGGTTGCTAAGAGTTGTACATAATCTTGGTCAATTAAAAACATTTTACTATTGTAATCCAGGAATGAATTTGGGTGCATTTCTTTTCTGGATAATTAGCCCAATTGATTAAAATTTCTGCACAACCTAATCAAAACTTGCTGTATCAAATATGGGGGAAATATTACGTGTACATAATAATGTACGGTACTCTGGCCATATTAATGTATGAAATTTCTATGAATGTTGTCTTTCAAGAATACCATCTGCCTGTCTAAACTGGTCAGACCAGCAGTAATTGTTTCAGACCATGTGATTCAATGATTTAATAAATAACTCTTACTTTTTCATCTTGAAAATCTTATACCCTAGTTGTTATTTTTGTTTTAATCTGTTTTTCTGTTGACAGGAATGGTTTGATGGATTGCGGAAGATCACCCTAAACACGAAAGCCAACAATGTCTGCCCTATGACTCAACTCAAGAAACAGTAAGCCTACCATTGTTTTAACTGCTTGTGTCTGAACATTTTCCGAGCATGTTTTTTTTTCTTCTTATATCTGTCCTTTGAATATCTATGCCTAATTTTTACTTTGTTTTACACTTTTGCAGAAGAAGCATAAATTAAAAAAACCAACTTATCTCTTAAAATTTATAAAAAATCAGCTTGATAAATGTTTGGTTAATGCATTAATAAACCATGGAACAATTTAAACTGTATGAATGGTGTAGCTTGCTGAAGATAAGCCTTTCAATTTAATTCCAAGTAATATGATCTTTATTGCAATAATGTGATAAGTAGATTTAATCTATTTGGTGTAGTGTACTAGGAAATGTATACACATCTGATGTCACTGTCTATTCTCAAACCTAGTTTTAGTGTTTTTCTAATAATGCAGAATAAATAAAATGTTGAAAAAGAAGTGATAATGTTTTCCATATATAAATGATAAATTCTAATGCAAATTTATATTTCTTGCAGCTGGATGAAACTATGTTTTATGGTCAATCCAAGTGGCAACATTCCTGTTCGAAGGTTAGTACACTTTGTAATTTATATTTTATTTATTTATAAGCATTAATTTCAATTCAAACAATATTGTTATTTTGGCAGCTTCTCACCAGACATACATCATCTGGTGTTAAGAAATCAATAGTTGTAATTTTTAAGTACCACCCAAATGTACATAGCATTGTTTAAAACAGAATTGTATGCCACAGAATTTTAGTGATTTCACAAATTCCCTGAGTGTAACAATTATTACCAAAAATCACTGAAAATTTCAGGGATTTCATGAAGATTTCACTGGTTTCACAATCTTACTGTAATATATATATACTGTTTGAAATGTTGCATGATACTAACCATTCAGGGAAAATAACATTTTGTTCTATTCTAGTATAACACGAACATTTGCCTCGGGAAAGACGCAGGAAAAGATGATCATGCAGTGTCTGAAGGAGCTTAGTCTTCCCTGTGGAAAGGTGAAACAAACTATCAATATTTTACATCAGATTCTCTATTCCCATGTAGCTTATTATTCCTCGTCTCATGGTGAACTTAAGATTGTTTTTTATGTTTATTGGAATCCTTGTAGTGTTCACTCTGGACAATACGTTTGTTTTAATCATAATACTTCAGGAATTATGTTCTTAAAATGCTAATTTTTACAAACTTGTTTTCGATTTACAAAATTTTGTAGCCAAACTGTTATAATTTATGATTATGTTTTTAGAATATTTATTAACACATATGATTATATGCACATAATATTAACTGTTTAAAAGTGATGTTAATACTAAATGTTATTGTTACCTCAAGCAGAAATGGCTAGTTTTGAATAAAGGTTAGCTTGTTTTATTGCTGCAGTTAATATTTCAATCATCTGGGTATAAAGAGAGTAAATTGTACTTTGTTTACAGTTTGATGAAATAGAGCCCAGTGCGTTCTCCTTTGACAAGTTTTATGAACTCTATCACAAGATTTGTCCTCGGACAGATATTGAAGAACTCTTCCGAGAATTGTGAGTAAACTTTTGATCTTCAGATTTATTAAAAGTCCTTTTGTTATTATAATATGAGCAGGAGACCTATATTTAATATAATACTGTTGAATGTTGCATAAATTTATGAAATAATAAACCAACGTTTCTCTCTTATTTTAAAAACACTGAAATGTTGAGCATGCATGCTATCTTTTTATATAAATTGGCTGCATCTGGGTTCCAATATTGTTTAACTTTTCTTTCAGATCCAAAAACAAACAATACCTCACAGAGTCCCAGTTAATAGACTTTTTTAATGAAGTAAGTATAAAATGTAATATAAACGTAATCTATCATGAGTACCTGATGGAGCCTGGGACCACCGATCATCAAAAAATGTGTTGGTTTGTTTACCGACACCACTGGAGCACATTGATTAATGAATCAAAAGAATCACTATTCAGGGGTACATCATGGAGTTTCCTGTGTCTCAAATCCATCCATTCTGTGTCACAATTCAGTGGCATTTTGAGGAACCTCCTCAAAACATAATACATGTGCCACTTAGATTTCTCAAATAGATATTTGTCAACCGTTATCATTCATTACATGTAATTATGGATTGACTTTATAGATTTTTTTATCAGCTAGTGACCACATCTCAAATTGAGGTTTAGAAACTTTAATGCATCTATAAATAATAAATTAATGATAAACGCTGCTCAAGAAGTAAATTTTCTAAATATGCAAAATGGCTGAAGGCAAAAGATATTTGTAAAGTTTTGGAGATAAGTAAGATTATAATTCTTTTATTTTTCAGAGACAAAGAGATCCAAGATTGAATGAAATATTATTTCCATTTTATAACCGGGATCGTGTTCAAAACATCATTCAGACTTATGAACCTGATGCAGACTATTCAAAGAAAGGTATCGTTTACACATCGGATCATTATTACAATTACTAACTCTAGATATGTTCAGTCCTAACAAGATTCTAAATGCTAATTGCATCAAAGTATTTTAACTTTTAAAATACTATATATTTTCCTGTAAGTAACGTTTTAAAATGAAAATAATCTTTATAATCTAATATATAAGAGGGTGAAAGAAAATAAATAGTTTGGGACCACAATTTCTCCATGTCAAAATGAACTTTTGGCAAGTCGTAACTACCCTGAAAATTATTTGATACTAAGCAAACCTTTTAATCAATCTGTGAATATCTTTTGGCTTGCTTTGTAATTTAGTCCATTATCAAGAGATTCTGTTACATGTATGTTTATAATATATTACCGTATATCACTTTATTTATAATCTATTCTAAATAATAATCTACTTCTACATTAACAGCGTTTATGAGTCTGGATGGATTTTGCCGGTATCTCATGTCTGATGAAAATGCACCGGTATTTCTCGATCGGCTAGACATTTACATGGATATGGACCAGCCATTATCTCACTACTTCATCAATTCATCTCATAACACATACCTAGTCGGGAGGCAGTTTGGTGGGAGGTCAGCGGTCGAGATGTATCGACAGGTGCTATTATCAGGATGCAGGTATGTTGGCAGTGATTCAGTGCAGTAGTTAGCATGATAGCTTTAGGTGTAAGAAGTTACACCATCAGTAAAAAAAAAGAACTTTGATTATTTTTCACATTAAATCAGACATATTTTTCAAATTCTATTATTATGTCTACAGTCTTGTCAACCTCCCAATTTTCCAGGAATTTTGGCATTTCAAGTAATCAAAAAACATTTGAAATAAAAATTTATCAAAAAATATTGTTTGAAATAAATAAAGGGAAATAATTCTGGAAGGAAAACCACAGAAATGTCTACAAAATGACTACAGAACAAAGATTGTGAAAAAATGTCACATTTCCTGACATATTTCTACAATTGCTAAATTTTAACATGGCATTGCAGTAGACTGACAATAAAGAAAATAAGAATAAACCTTTTTTATCTGTAATTTTAACAGAAGTTTTGTTTGTTCGACTCATGATTAGTGATGGACACAATCTTTCTTCAGATGTGTGGAGCTTGATTGTTGGGATGGGCGGAATGAAGACCAAGAACCCATTATCACTCACGGCAAAGCTATGTGTACTGACATATTATTTAAGGTATGTTTAGTAATATTCATCTCTATAATGGGACTTCTGTCAGAGGTAAGAGTATACACCTAAATTATTAGAAGTTATAGGATCGAATCCCCTTAATAGAAATATTGGTGTTTTTTTTCAAATTCCTACCAGTGATCTCCACAACTGTTAAATGCTTATTTATCTGTGGGTAAGTGCATATAAAATAAACCTTGTATACTAAATGAAAAGAAAACTTATGTGGCAAATGTTTACCTCACTCATTAGACAATCACCATTACATGTTTGATAGCTGAAATCCGAAGATTATAAATTTAAAAAATCTGGTGGTATGTTTAAACAGACACTGTAACTTTAATATTATTCTGTTACAACTTATATGTAAGCCAACTCCCAACAGAAAAGTTCTCAATTTTACAACAGGAACTCCTCTATTTGTATGTTGGACCCCTATTAATATAATCTGGCCTGTGCCTGATAGCTTCAGTTAGCTTGCTGCTTTGGGAAAAGAAATGGAAAGAAACACTGACACACAAAAATTTTACTGAATTTTTATTCAATGTGTGATACACAATCATATCTGTATAATTTCATAGTTATTTTTGTATTGTCTTTTCTCTCCCAGGATGTGATAGTGGCTATCAAAGACACAGCATTTGTTACTTCAGAATCTCCTCTAATTCTTTCATTTGAAAATCATTGCAGGTTTGTATTTTAGATTGTTAGTGTACATGAGAGGTGTAGACGTACAATTTTTATAAATTTATATCGCACAACCAGTATCTGTGGTACTTAGACCTTTTATCGAATAACCCAACTATCTAATGACTTTCTGCTACAGTCAGTATAAATGTACACACTGTCAGTTCGGTTACTGACTGGCGTTGGACTTTCTGAGAAAACTGTCACAGCTAGTACAGTACGTAGTATTGAAAATAGCAGACAGTACTTACTGTAATTATGTTTATTATTACCAATGTTTACGATCTATGAAATTTAACAGACCTGTAGAAATTGAACTGAAGTAAATATATTGATGAAAAGTTTTGTTACGTAATTTGATAATTAATTTTTAATTACATTTTCATTAAAACATTGTTACCTCAGACTTTAATATTTTGAATTCCCGTGATCATAATCACAAGTTTCATTCAGTTGCAAAAATGTTTATCTCAAATCATCTATATTTCAAACTAATATGGTGTTTGTTTCATCAACGTTTACTTAACAATGTTTGACTGTATCATTATGAGCTAACATTGAGTAAAGTTTTGTGGTCTGAATATTAGCACGGTTATGTTGTGTGTTTCCAGTAAGCTCCAGCAGTACAAGATGGCCAAGTACTGCGAGGATCTACTCGGGGACTTGCTGTTGAAACGTCCCCTTGATAATGTTCCAGTGAGTGATGTGTTTACAAACTGATTATATGACAAATTAAACCATGGCTTGTTTGAAAGCCCTTAAAAACACTTTTTCTACCAATTCCTATAATTCCTATAAGTCCTTAAATTGTATTTAGGAATGTAATTCCTGCAAAGAAGTTGAATTGCCTCTCTAACGCAATAAAACATATCATTTTTAGTTTTATTTGTAAATGTTTTTACTGCTATCAATGTACAAAAAACTATTTTTGAAACAATATTTTAATTTTGTTTTTAACAGTTTGTTAAAATGCATTATCCTTTGTATAATAAATAAACATTAGAACAAAATGTTTTCTATATTCTTTCAGCTTGAACAAAATGTAGCCCTCCCTTCTCCAAACCATTTGAAGAAGAAAATCCTCATCAAAAACAAACGTTTAAAAGCAGAAGTTGAAAAAAGTAGGAATTTGTTTCCTCTTTTAATCATCTTTAGGTTGGGATTAGTTATATTCACAAATTGACAGAGGTGGGAAATATCACAATGATAGTTAAATATTGTTGAATCTCTTCATCTACATTTTCTAAAACATTTTTAGATTACTTATTGCTCAGACTCCCTGGTGATAGAAACATCAGCACACCAGCTGCAAATATCAATGAACAATATTGTTGATCAACAAAATTAAATTAACATGAATGTTTATCAATGGTCCCTTTATTTTTGGTTGAGTAGGAATTTTGTGATGACATAGGTGGGACCGGGTTGGGAATTTTATTGTTTACCCCACCCTTGTACCCATATACTGTTGCTTCATTTGACAGTAAATTATCTTGTGATAATAGTATAAATATGATTTGTTTCATTCAGAACAACTCGAGCTCTTCCAGAAGGGAGCAATCAGTGTGATAAACGAGGACACTGAACCGGTTGAGGATCCCGATGTGATCACTACAATAGTTGGAGAGGAAGGACCACTAAACGGTGAGGCCTACGTTTGTTACCTTATTGAACGATCGATCACTGACATATCGGGAATAACTTGTAACTTTTCTCAACTCTTTTGGAAACTTTCAACTAGTAAAAATGCATTTTCAGACAGACAGATATTTATGTCACTGATCAACTTTAAAACAAGTAATAATTTATCAGCTTAGTCACTTTTTTAATTATAATTTTTATTAAACCATTTAGTCACTGAATATTTTATCTTAGTGTTAATGTTTACCCACTTTTGTTGAATTTATAGCAGGTATACAACTGGTAGAATGAGTTTAGATATTTTGTGCACATTTTTTGACTGCCAAAAGGGAAATATCAGCGTTTTGTCTAATGTTATACACTAATATTTGGAAATCTCTTTGAATGGTCTACAAGTTGCAGTCATGATAGTGTATTACGACGCCATGTTTACAAAAATATATACAATGTAAATGTCAAGTATGTAATGTATAGAAATGCCTTACAGTATGCTGCACTTTTTGACCAATACTTTCACCTTTTAATGACATGCAGTTTATCACAAGTGAAACTTCTTTCCTATTGTCTTAACCTTCTTATAGCATTTTTCTATTAATTCAACATTGTTTTGGCAGATCCAAGTGGGGTTACCCATCTCTTTCTTTCTAACTGCCCTCACCAGTCCATTCAAAGTGCAAACAATGATGGACAAAATAACTTTGAAAATTTCTACTAGAAATGTGGCTATTTTTCATTAAAATACTTTTCCTGGAGTTCTCTTCATAAAATAAATAATTAATTCACGCATGAATGTAGGTTACCACCCATGAGCAGATCACCGCCCATGAATGTAGATCACCACCCAAGAATGTAGATCTCTAACCATGAATGTAGATTAGCACCTATATAAATCACCACCCATGAATGTAGATCACCACCCATAAATGTAGATCACCACTCATGAATATAGATCACCACTCATGAATATAGATCACCACTCATTAATGTAGATCACCACCCATGCATGTAGATCATCACTCATGAATGTAGATACCACTCATGAATATAGATCATCACCCATTAATGTAGATCACAACCCTTTAATGTAGATCATACATTAATAAAGATCACCATCAATGAATATAGATCACCATCTATGAATGTAGATCACCCATAAATGTAGTTTACCATCCATACATGTAATTTGATGTTTGTTTTGTCTACACATATTTTTGTTTTATGTTGACTCTTTTAAATAACATGCACCCTTTGACAATGGGTTAATAATTAAGGTTGCATTGTGTTGTTGATGGCTAACACGGTTAGAAGTATTCATCTGGTATATATTATTATACTGCAATCATCACTCATTCAGTACAGTAATAACTGAACTCTTATAAAGTGCACAGAGCTTATTTATCCATCATGCAAACTATCTTTATATCAGCTCTTGAATTCAGGATACACAATCTCTGTTCTCATCTGACTTCAAAGCTACCAATAAATCCACATCTTCAAATTCTCTTCTGTCTTCAAGCTGTCTGAATCCAGATCTTCAAGATCTCTTGTTTTCGAAGCTGAATATATATCCACATTAAGATCTCTTCTCTCTTCAAGCTGTCTAAATCCAGATCTTCAAGATCTCTTCTCTCTTCAAGCTGTCTATAAATCCAGATCTTCAAGATCTCTTCTCTCGTCAAGCTGTCTAAATCCAGATCTTCAAGATCTCTTCTGACTTCAAGCTGTCTAAATCCAGATCTTTGAGATCTCTTGTTTTCAAAGCTGTATATAAATCCAGATCTTCAAGATCTTCAAAATGCATTCTGTCTTCAAAGCTATCTATAAAACCAAATCTTCAAGATATCTTTTGTCTTCAAGCTGTCTATAAATCGAGATAATCAAGATCTTTCTTTAAGCTGTCTATAAATCCAGATCTTCGAGATCTCTTTTGACTTAAAAGTTGCTTATAAATCCTTGCCATGGATCTAGGATCCTGTGTGACAATGTTCTGATGTTGTGTGATCAACCAGATCATAACTATTGAAAGGACACAGGCTTATTTGAAATCCATCATATAATTTTATCTTTCCGCCAAAATGGGTTATTAATGAAAATCAGTCGTAATTTGTAAACAATTTAGATTGGTAGCTGTACAAAATAGCCGAAAATATTTACATCCGAAATATGATGTAAATTTTACTTCTCACTAATGCTGCAAATATGGCGAATTCAGCAACGTTTCGGTGAAACAAATGCTCAAAATTATACATATTTTATTGTAATGAGGTTGACTATTTTATTGAAACCTGTGTCTTATTTCCTGTCAATTAGTGATATGCCACACAGGATATATTGTAATGATAGTTAACTATTATAATAATTATTATAGAAGTGTCTGATTTGTTTTTGTATACCCACCCGACAGCATTATAAATAAATGTTCATTCACCTTTCTACTTTGATGTTGCTAACAGGTCATGTTCTCCAGTTACTGACATCCACCAGCTTTACTTGCTATACAGAAGTTGGTGTTGTGTTACAGAATTGTGCTTACAATTAAAGCTATAAGTAATTTGTATGACAATATACAATCACAAGAGGCGACTAATGACAACTTCTGTTGATAGCGATACTAGTCGTGTGCCGGACCAGATGCAGTAGATGGTTATGAATCTAAACGGAGAATGCCGCGTTATACTGAAGTAGTGGCAGGCAATGCAGTGTATGTTTGGTTTATGTCTTCCTCAGAAGCTGAGAACTCAAGTTCTAGCAGTGAATCATCTTGTCCAGGCATTGAAGATACTATGTGCACGGACAAGGCAGATACTGGTACATCATGTGTCAACAAGCTACTTTCTTTATTCAATCTGTTTGTCTGCCCAAGACTTTTTAATTATCTTGCCTGCTGAACATTCCCAGACTCACTTTACTAATGTATGAATTACTAACGTATTACCATGCTACATGTAGTAGTTTTCACTCACTTTTATGTGTGAAAAGTGTTCCGCATGCAATTAAGAAATGTAATATTATGATATTTCTTTTAGAGGATGCATTGGAATGGAGTGTGTAAACTATTTTCTATGTTTTTTGTGTGAAAAGCTGTTTTGTTTAACTAACCAGGCCCTCACAATGGATGAAGAATTGGGGAAGTGAGAGTTTGGGGGTATAGAGTGGCAGATATAGGGAGACTGATTAGGGGTGTAGATTATAGTGACAGAGATAGAAATTCTCATCTGGCTTTAACTCTCTAAACCCCAAAACTGATATTTTAATATTTTTCTAAGGCTTTGTGGGTATAAAGTTGGAGAGTGGACAACTCCCATTTAATTGTACACAATAAAACGTCCTTGTTTTTCAACTTCTATTAAGAAACATTTTGGGTTAGTATAATTTTTTTATACACAATCCGTCGATATTCTTCATGTCTTAAATTGTTGCAGTATCTGTGCAAATTTCAACAGTTACAGATATACACATTAAGGAATTAAACCACCATAATTGATTACTATGATATTATTTGCCAATTGACTAACTATTGTGTTACATTATGTGTTGTGTATGTTAACAACGCCTGATGAGTGCACGTAGCTATAGACTATAGAGCTGAGTTTGCTAGATTGATGTTGGTATATTTGGAGTCTTGGGAATGCTTCACATGGTTTCTTCCTTTTTTTCCAAATGCATGTCACTTGGTGATATATGTTACGTGTTCCCTTTGTGATTCTGTTAATGATGCTGTTACTGTATCAACTATTCCCAAACCTGAGAACATAAACATAGTGGACTGCATGTTCTGCATGAGCAGGATTCTTTAAACATGATGATCTGTGATGTGTAAAATGTCGCACCAGTTGACAAAATGTTAAAAAGATGTTCTTCTAAAACATAATCTATCATAACAAGAGAAATATTAATATAGAAATTTACAACTAACAAGATCCAATCTCAAAGGCTGTGCTCAAGATGGGAATGTTAGGATAATTTCTAAGACATTCAGATGTCATAGTAATACAAAATGGCCGTTCAGGTGATAGTGCAACTTAGGTGAAATAGTTGCCCGATGGAGTTGAACTTCGCCTTACTTTGCACCCAAAGTGAAGTTACAAATCACCGTGATTTCTACCATCAATTAATATTCTTTTGTGGAAGTGGTTAACGTAATTTCTGACCACATGACTTTGTGATGTGCATGACGAGCATGCCTGTATTTGCACAATCAATAGAGATGTTAATACGGGCTGAACGAGTTTATTGAGAAATATTTTAATAGTGACACATCGTGTTATGATCAGTAGGCGATATCAAGATAAAATTGGTGCCATTTCACTGTTGACTGGCATAGTAAAAATTATTTGTTAATAATCACCGTAATATTGTATTTTAAAGAAGGCAATTTTGGAAGATGCAAATTAAAAAATATATTTGTAAAAAATGCTTATGATCTAACGGAATGTGTCTACCCTTTTCCAGTTGGTACATTTTGGCTGATCCATGAATCATATCGAAAATGATATAGATTCTGTGGTTGTTAGTTTACGTTCTGGCTTTTTCCATACATGTCATTTGATGTTTTCTTTGAGAAGCACCCATGTACATGAAAAACATTTACAAGTTTGCACTACAAATTATATTAAATTACACTAAATTTGTAAAACTTAAACTATTTTTTTACTAGTTTTTAAATTATTGTTTAAGAAATTAAAAAAATATCGCACTGAAACATACATGAAAATAACTATGGTAGCATCAGTTACAAATAAAGAAGCAATAAATTCATGTTTGTAATTAGACAAACTTTTGCTTTATAGATATATTTCTTAGTTATAATATTAATAGTAAATTTCACCATCAAAAATGAGTAAATGGAATCATTCATTAGTAAGTATGTACAATATTTTATATGTAAATATGTAAAACCATATTGTACCCTAAGCACAGAACATCGTTTTACAATTTGTGTCACTTATTTCTGAACGACACCCACTTTTCCTTTGAAGTTCTTCTCCATAATTTGTTTGGTGACTTCTCCCTGTACGGTAAACTGTAAAAATTTTACGTGCATTTAATTTTCGCATACTTTGCGCTCAATTTTAATTAACGAAATTGATAAACACGCGTAATTTTACCACTTATAATGTGCTTGCAATAAGGCAATGGTTGTTCGAGAAATTTAAATGTCGCGAACATGCACTTAGGGGCGTATTCGTGGTAGTAAAATATGTCGCAATATTAATACGGTTTACAGTATGTTCAGCCTAGAACAGCTTGAAGCCTGCAATAGAAGTCTATGCTGATGGTACTCCCCATACTTGTGTGTCACCCATGTGATGGAATATACTCGCACTTTGCAAACACCTTTTGTTTTATCACTGATTTGTTGTATGTGTCATGCATGTTGAAATATCTCCTGGATTGTTTTGTACAAAGATACAGTTAGAAATACGAGTACTGTTGATTGATTTAGTATTCAAAAGTTAAAAATTGACAAATTAATACATGCTTCTCAGTTTATTTCAATTTAATTGCAGTCCTTTCAATTAAGAATTTTTGTTGTAAAACTCATATTGTGAAAGTTATATATAATTTTTCAGGTTTTTAAAATTATCTTCTTTTTTGCATGCTACCACTTGAAAATGATAATGCTGAACGAACTAAAGTGTTACAGCATGTCCGAATATCCGTAGATCCGTATATCCGTATATACATGTATATCCGATTGTTAATTGAGCGAAATGCTAATAATAAATGTAAATTCTTTATTAACTTAAACAGCTTTTTAAATGTTCCACATTCGTCTATACGGTTGTGAATATGAAATTTAAAGGAACTTGAGACATCAGAGACATCTTAAAAACATAGTGCAGCAAATATCATGTCATGTGATATATTTTCAGTCTTTCAATTTCTAACTTTTTGACCAATGGTTTTTTAGCATACAATGTTTTTGATTTCACCCCACAAGAAATAGTTATTAACATAATATTGAGGACGGTAACTATTATTATAATTATGTTCCCTAATTGTTTCAAGTAGTTTGGAATCCTAGATTATTAACAGCAGTACCATATTTATTGATTTTTTAAAGCATTTCTGGAAATTATACTGTTAAAATGTATCCAGCATGGGTTTTGTATGCTTAATGTTCTACATCTTAAACCTGTGCATGTGTAATAGCATGACAAATCTGGATATTCTGACAGTGTGTTCTTGTGTTTCATAACTTAATCTGTTGGGGTTACCAGCAGTAAGTAGGTCTATAGATGTCCTGAGGGGGTTCTTTCAGGAAAATGTGTCAAATTAAGGAGAATTATGATCTGAATGGAATGAGGATTGAGTAGAAAGAAGGGATGTTTGACTAGTTGACATTTATGTTGACATTGCAATAATTATAATTACAACGATTGAAGATTGATTATGATAAATAATAAATGACAGGTGAAGCCAAAAGTTTATTATTTTTTGTAATCGTCCCTTACAAGTTATTTATCTGACATAAATAATCCTCGCTGTCAACAAGATTTTTTATCAAAACTAACTGGTAATTTCGGACACAAATAAAATAATCCATCCTAGAATCCTTCTGAATTCACGTGTGTGCCATGTGCTTGCACTTTGATTCCGACTGCAACCAAAATGATGTCATTAAATAAAAGAGAGATACAACAACAACAACAACAGTAATATAGTGGAGGAACAACACAAAATAAATTTTATTTATTCAGCTTAGAACAATTTATTTTATTGGCCATTTTGTCCATGTGACATTTGTTCATTGTCAATTGCCTTTTTAGGGATTAAAATTGACTTTAATTTTCATGTGAGTTGTGCTATTATTCTTCACTCGCATGCTGATGGCTTTGGTTCAAAACTTTGGTTCAAAACTGTGACTACAAACTGAAATGTTTTACACAAAAATTAAATTCGTTTCTAGTCATAAATTTAATTGTGTTAATCAGCTGCATGTTCAGTAGGGCAAGCACTCGTGGACAATTTGACTGGTACCAATCATGTACTATCATATCACATTCATTTAATATTAGACTCAAACACCGGTCTAGTTGGCAACCACGAGCGCTCACCCTACTGAAGCCGCGGCAGTTTTATCCGTGAGATTTGATGAAAGTAACTGCATCAAGCAGTCGTTCCTCATAAACAGACTGAATAAACATTGATTCCCATCTATTGCAACTGATTAGTTATCAACAGGATTATTGTTAGTACAAGTGTGTTCATGTACGTTTAATAATGAATTCAAGCTTATCAATTTGATTAGTGGTACCCGTCGAATATCTGTCATGGATGTACCATAACTGGCTTGTTGTCCAATCAATCATGGAAGAACCTGTGGCCTGTGTAGTATCATATTCATAATTTATAAACCTCACAAATGATACACTGAAAAACCCATTGTTTTGACGAAGTCTTTGCTACTTCAGATATTCACAATGATACAAAATATTGAAGGGCAGTAACAATACCAAATTATTATGTGTAGCAGGTGAGATCAACCAAGTTTTGACATTTCCCATTCATGTAATTGTGACACTGACATGTAAATTCTGATCTAATTTTTCATGCAAACACTAAAAAATACTTGAAGTACTTTAAAAAAATCAAATTGTTATGGTGCTGATAAAAGTGTTCTAAAAATTGAAACAGTTACAAGGAAGGCTCTTCAAGGTCGTGATCTTTATTTTGGTTAGTTAACAGCAACTATTTCAAGTTTTACAGCTTAGTAAAAAGAGTATGGTATGTTATTGTTGAGCCGTGGTTGAGCTGTGATTGACAATCTTATTTGTTCCAACAAATGTATCATGTAACAATGACTTGAAGGTTTGTGAGAGTTATATACATGTATGTAGTTCTTAAATTTTGTATAAGCTACGCTTTAGGATCCAAACTAATGATTCTTAATATAATATAATATATACTTTTTCCACAGTTTGAAAGGGTTTTGCAATTACAGTGTATAGTGAAAATATTTGTTTGGAAATAAATGTTTGTGATTATCAACTTGTGCTTTCTGTTTATTGCTGATGATGCACTTGTCTCCTGCAAATCCACATCCACTCACGGTTCCAGCAGTTGCTTCTGCACAATTTGCCCTTGTAATTTACACATTCCTGACCTTTCAGATTTACAGGCCAAGATTGAACCTTGACGGCTTGCTTGCACCTGGATTGAAACTTGTGTAATATGTTCTGCCATGAAATGAGTATTGAGATTTGTCTATAACAATATATCTCCTTTCTTGCTAGACCTGGAGCCAACCGTTGTGAATGTGGATACAGATCCTCATCCCGAACTGCATCCAAGTGATGATCCAGACCAAATTGATCCCTCATCAGAAATCAAGAGTCCTCCATCACTGCCCGAACTGAAACCCAATGTCGAGACTCTAGATGTAGACCCTGCGCTGATTGAGGCAAAGAAGGTCATTGTACCCATAAAGATTTCTGCTAAAAAGGTTTTGTTGAAAATTGTACATGTTATCAAACACAAAGAATTTTTTTCCTTTTTTTCTTGTTTCAATAGATTTTGAGAAAATTATTTTCTATAACAAATTGCAATTTTAATTAATCTTTGAAGGATAACTTTTCTGATATAAATCTTTAAAAAAAATTTAGTTTAACAAAAAAATATTACAAAAATCCCTATAAAAATGTTTAAAATGCGTTAGCAGAATCAGAGGAGGTGAAGCGGGTGCGTAATTATCTTTTTGACAGAAATTTTATACTTTTTTAATGTATGTTTGGTGTGCACTTATTTTTTGAATTCGTAAACATTTTGCAACCATCATTATATATTATGTACATGTGTGTATTCCTTCATTTATGTAAATTTTACTATTCTGATACACAATAAACAATAACAGCAGTACAATGTAAATGTGAAAGAAGGGAAATAACTCTAAATAGGTAAATATATTACTGGAGTGTTATATTCCCTGTACTGGGGAAGATACTAATTCTCTCTTAGTGCCATTGTACTATATTTTATATGTATGATAAATATCAGTTCATAGTTTTTGTTATTGCATGTTAAATATTATGTATACCGGGTATATATATTATCCGTATTTTAGGTTGGAGAATACAAATGTATTCTTCTTTTTTTCAATGTGGTTTTCCATCCTGGTAGTTGAATGACTCATGTTGACATGTTGATTGTTTTCTATTGCAGACAACTAGTGGTGATCTATCCGGTACTCTGACTGCTGATGAGGAGGCCGCACTCATGTCTAGCTATCACTACACTGGTGCCACTACCAACATCCATCCATACCTCTCTGCAATGGTGAACTATGCGCAACCAGTCAAGTTTCAGGGTTTTGGAAATGCAGAAGGTGAATTAGCATCAATGATTGGACTAGTCTAAATTAGCATTTTGATTTATTCTATTTCATGTCTTCCTAGAATACATGGTTCCAGACGAGAGCAGCCATTGAACATGGCTGGCTCACTCCAGATGCTTCACTTACCCAAAAACATTTTACAATAAGAGTTAAGTCCCTTTGCAGGCATGTCATCTCATGTAGACTATTTTATTAGTAAGCCTATATGCATGGACATCAAAAACGATCAATCCCAGTTAAAGAAGTGCGTTCTGTTGTGCCTGCAGACAATACAACTGTGAACTCTGCACATCAATGCTTTGGTGAGGTATTCGTATGACGTGTAACAAACAATTTTACATAATATAAGGACATTTTGACATTTATAGTGATGCTTAAAAGCAGATAATATATCTATGCAATTATCTAGATAAACAATGACAAAATTTAGTTGCGTTCCCGTACAACTCATAATCTTATCATTAATATTTCATATATATTAATGTACCATAGTGAAATAAAGGTCAGTTTAGTTAAAATCGCTGTTAGTTTGATATTCAATAACCAATGGTGTAGGTTAATCGATTACTGCAGTGGTGTCGTTAAACAAACCAATACTATCTTTTAATCATTGTAATTTAACTCATGTTTTGTTATTAGTTTGTTATGTTTTTCTATATTTAATATCGAGTTTCGTGCATTGCAAGTACCTTTGCCCCTTGAAAATAAAAAAATTATTGAACAGGTCTGGTCATACTAGTTCTTAGCTGGACACCAGGTTGGAAGTCAAATTTTAGAACTTAATTTTGTGATCATTTCGCTTTCCTTTGGTCATTTCCTTGAGAACACTTTCTGTGGAACGTTCTTTAATTGGTGCTATTTCAGAAAGGAATTCTCATTATCACATGTCATCATTCAACGAAAACACGGGTCTTGGTTATCTCAAGACCCAAGCTATCGAACTAGTGAAGTATCCTTTGAACCTTTTTCAATTTGCATTTGGCATGCTCTGTTTTGTACTAATAACAAACAAATGTTCAAATTTGCTTCTCAGACGTTTGTTTTGTAAAGCTGTTGTCTTGTCGGTTTGTAGCGAAATCACAAATTGTAATTTTTTGTTGGTGTTTCGGAGATCAATTTGTTTTCAATTGCTAGAAATTAGGAAGATGTTGGGTGTAAAATAGTCTTTATAATTTGTCTCCTTTTTAAACAGTACTATATCAAAATTTGTAAAGACAATGATAACCATTTACATGTAAATACCGTACCTACAGATATTTTTACAGTTCGCTTAGTAAAATATCTAAAGATAATGATACCACTTTAAATTACAGTATAATACCAGTATAATAATTTAAAAGCCTTTTTATGTATTACTAAAAGATGTTAAATTATTGAAAAGTGTCAACACCACTTTCAATATAGATTTCATTACCACTGATTTTTTAGTTTGTCACTATGACATAGTGCTGCAATAGTAGAATGTCAGTATGTGGCTGTTTGTTGTGTATTATGCGGCTTTGTATTGTGTTCAAGTTCAACTTGTTTGTTCAGTTTGTTGCTTTCCGTATCTGCCTCCCTAATGGATTCAGTAGACATGTGTACAGCTGTGTTACATTGGTTCAACATAATGGCTTTATAAATTATCCATAGATACTATATATTTTATAACTAATGTTTTTGCTTGAAATTTTTCAGGGGAATACTATTGATAAATAATCACTTCCTGATTAATTATCAGTAATAATTTGTATTATGATGTAATCTATTTTCAGATGTCTCAGTGGTATAACTAAAAGTAATACAAATGTAGATGAAAGACCTAAAATGTTGTTATTGCATGTTTACTACCAGCATGGCTGCATTCATTCAGTTTAGATACATTGTATTACAGTTTCGTAAAGCATGATATATTTTTAATGTGCATGTTGAACTTGCACAGTAGTTTTGTTCATAGTTACATGTTATGTATATTAAAAGTAGTCTGTCAATTTTCTTACTAAAGTAGAAATATAAACTCGTAGTATATCATTTTAGCTTTGCACACCAGATCCATTTTTAGTTACGTGTTATATATATTTCAAGTAGTCATCTAAGAAGCTGCAGCTAATAAGTACACAGATGTGACAACTTAGTTACCGGTATCATTAACCTACCTAATGCTTTATAGCAGGTTCGATCAAGTGCCAAGTACTATTTATAATATTCATTACAAACTGTCTAATGGAATTGATTTGAAATGAACAGCAATACATTTGGGACAACAAATTTAAACAACAGCCAAATGCAAGTCTCTATAGCAAGCAGAGTTGAAGGGATATTTGGACAAAGTCGCAATCAAAGCCATTTTGTTTTATTTGCTTTGAAAGAGATATCATCTGTGTCAGTGATACTGTAGTTGTATTTGCATTTTTCTTTGGTAAAGGATGTTATATGATTGAAAGGCAGAGTTCTGCATTTAAAGAATATTGTCACTTTATAGCGTTACATCCTATTCATATTGAAGTAGTTTGAGTATTGGAATTTGCTAAACTTTATATTGTCGATGAGTTTACTAATAGCTAGATATTTATGAAATCATTATTTCAAATTTATAACTGCATTTGATTTCTATCATAATAGTCCCTAGCTGTTGTTTGTTTATTGGGCATTTCATGGTATTGGTCACGTCCGTCATGATTGTTTTTCATCATTTTGGTTAGTTAAGACAAAACTCTACGTTGTTAGATAATTCAACTGTTAGTAATTTCAATTTGCAGTACAAACATATTAATGAAATCTGATGATATTTGCATTTATTTACATAACAAAGAGAAACAATCGTGACGGACATGACAAATACCATGGAATGCCCCTTATGTTAAAGTGCTTTCTTTTTAAATGTTGTGCATCATTTTTTGTAAATATTTGTGCTTGTTTTGTTTGACTGTGTAGAAAAGCGAATCCATTTCCACATGTCGTCGTTCCCCGAGACCACCGCACTAAGCACCATCAAGCACAAGTGTATTGAGTTTGTCGAGTATCCTTTTCTTTTGCATGCTTGTCGTCTTTTGTTTCTTTTGTAAAACCCTTATTTTTGTGCACTGTCATCCGATTATTTGTGTTCTGATATCTTATATACATGTATATTTTGTATGTTCTGATATCTGATTATACATGTGCTGATATCTCATTTAGTATGTGCTGATATCTTATTTTTTAAGTAGTGATATCTGATTATGTATGTGCTGATATTCAATTTTGTAGACTGGTGATATCTGATTTTGTGTGTTGATATCTGAGTTTGTATGTGTTTATATCTGATTATGTATGTGTTGATATCTGATTTTGTAAGTAGTAATATCTGATTATGTATATGTTGATATCTGAGTTTGTATGTGTTTATATCTGATTTTGTATGTGTTGATATCTGATTTTGTAAGTAGTAATATCTGATTATGTATATGTTGATATCTGAGTTTGTATGTGTTGATATCTGATTATGTATGTGTTGATATCTGAGTTGGTATGTGTTGATATCTGATTTTGTATGTGTTGATATCTGATTATGTATGTGTTGATATCTGATTATGTATATGTTGATATCTGAGTTTGTATGTGTTGATATCTGATTATGTATGTGTTGATATCTGATTATGTATGTGTTGATATCTGATTATGTGTGTGTTGATATCTGATTTTGTATGTGTTGATATCTGATTATGTGTGTGTTGATATCTGAGTTGGTATGTGTTGATATCTGATTTTGTAAGTAGCAATATCTGATTTTGTGTGTGGTGATCTCTGATTTTGTATGTGCTGATATTCAATTTTGTAGGCTATATGGTGATATCTGATTTTGTGTGTGGTGATCTCTGATTAATTCTGTACTAATATCTGATTATACTGGTACATGTATTTGATTTTGTGAATGCATTTTATATATGTTCCTTAGTGTTTGCATAAATATTTTTACTTTATGCATGTTTTGATTGGCATTGTGGCATTATGATCTCTTATCCCTATTGTATTTGTATCTCTTATTTTATTTAAAAGATGTTGATAATTTGTCTCATTTCGACTGATCCATTGCGATCTGGATGACTAAATATTTTTATGGCCTTTTCCAAACAAAAGATTATATTTATATATAATATTGTTTTAAAATGTATATATGCTGCTACTTGGGCAAATGATAAAAACACCTTCTTTCAATAATATGGTTTTCTGTTTTCATGACACATAATAATCTGCAACTTTATATACATGTATGACTGTCATGGCTGTTTTATTTTGCATGACATCGTCATTTGTTAAAGTCCACTGTGCGGTCTAATATCTGCAACTTCAGCACTCGAGATTTCTGTTAATATTACCTCACCATTAGTCCAGATTTATCTACCTCCTACCCGCCGACCAATTTTCCTTGTGTCTACCAGTAGCTGAACTACCACTTACATAACTCTTTGAGTCACTGAGTCATGACAACACCTTACCACATCAAGGAATGATCATAAGGGTGTCTCTATATACATACATATTTCCTGTGTACACTTTAATATAAAAAACACTTAACATAAACAGCTACAACAAGCGACAAATGAGCAGAATCTATCCAAAAGGTGGAAGAGTTGATTCCAGCAATTACATGCCACAGGTAAGTTAATGTTTATGGATTTGTTGTAACTACATTGAGCACACAGAATATATTTTAGCAAAGCTTGTCCAGAAAGTTTATATTTCCTATATTGGATAGTAAAACATTGTGGAAAATATAGCATTAGCTTGAAACAAACGTGTTTGTTGAAGAAAAATTCTTTTAATTTACTCTGATATTCAAGCTGTAAGTACAACATGGACTAAAATAATTGCTCGTAATCGATCATTACTGTGACTATATCTCTGATACATGACGCATTTTGATCACAACAGAAGTCTATCATTAATTTTGGCTTTATCTGGTAATGCTGATTAAATTTTTGCATAATATAATTGTTATTGGTACTTGAAAATATATTCTTTACAAAAAAAAAGAAAATATTTAAATCAAATTGTACTACATGTACAATTATTTATATTCTGTTGTATACTTGATTTCAACATACATGATTCAGCATTATCATAATACATGTACTAATTTTCATTTTGAATACATATCCATCTCCAATAGGGTAAACATTACAAATTTACAACTTGCTAGTTGTACTTCCAGCCAAATGATCTTCGTCTCTTTTTCTCTTTAATTTATTTTTATTTTTAGGCATACTTGTAATTTTTCACTCTGTAATATGATTGTGTTTAGATTTTCTGGAATGCTGGCTGTCAAATGGTGTCACTCAACTTCCAAACATCAGATCTCGCGATGCAGCTCAATCAGGGGAAGTTTGAATATAATGGAAATTGTGGGTTAGTTTAGCTGGCTTTTATAAATTTTAATATGATTAAAAAATTCTTCAATGTATTACTTATAATCAGAATAGAATAAGCATGTTCTAAAGCAATATGCAGATGCCAAAATGATGGTGCAAAAACTGCCAAAAGGAATAATGCTAAGCACAAATAGAACATTGTAGAAACGGATCCAGAAATTTTAGGGAGTGGGATCACATTACTACTTTCAAATATTAGTTACCTAAAAATATTGTTCCTGTGAAAATAGTTACCTAAAAATAATGTTTTTAAAGTTGAAGTCATCTCTTTTCTGCTACATCCCAGTACCAGTGTAAAGTCTGAAAGTATACCCGGGTATAGTCTGGGACCTCGGTACTCTTTTCCTTAGAACTAAAACACCATGCCAACATCAGCAGCAGGTTCTAATCCCATCTGTAAACAATTTCTATTTTTACTTACTTTAACTTTTGATCAATGGCTAAACAAATGTACATGCTTGTCTATATCCATCTATTAGCAGTTGTTCATGTATGTACAATTACGCAAATCCTTAATGTTAAACGCAAGTAAAACCAATTTGTTTAACCACCTCTATTAAATATTTTACACAGTTAAAAATTTGCTTGCAGTTAAAAGTTTATATATTAATATTTTAGATTTCTCCTGAAACCTGATTTTATGAGACGACCTGACCGGAATTTTGACCCATTTTCAGAAAGCCCTGTTGATGGCGTTATAGCAGCACATTGCTCTGTTCAGGTATTCTTTATAATCATCATAAAGCCCTGATGATAAAACAAAGTGTTTTAATTTGAACCATTCCTGTCTCCCTGTCTCTCACAGGCTGCCATAAAAAATAAAAGTGAAGCATTTATTACTGCTCCAAACAATTAGGAGAGTTTGGATTCATACTTTTGTTATGTGACAAGGAAAATCAGAGATTGCTATTATATGATGCTGAAATTTATAGCATAATATTGTGATCAAGTACTTAGCTACATACTCTTCATGCATACATAGTCTAGAGGTAGAATGTCTGCCTGTGGCGGGATGGGTCCAGGGATCGATCCTCCACAGCGCAAAGCATTTTATGGGATATTTTCCATTCCAGCCAGTGGTACACGACTGGTTTATCAAATTCCATGATGTGTGCTATCCTGTCTATGGGATAGTGCACATAAAAGACCCTTGCTGTTTTTCGGTAAGAGTAGGTTTACTCGGAGACCATGTGTCAATATAACCATGCATCTGATGTCCAATAACCGCTGATTTATAATCGATGTGTTTTAGTGGTGTCGTTAAATAAAACAAACTTTACTTTTCATCTTAGTATCGAGCTATTGCGTACAATTCTCATTTTATACTTATAGAAAGAGAAAGCTGGTCGGAAAGCGATATTCTTGCTATTATTCGAGGAACAGTAGTCGATGTGGCAGCAGCCGATTTCTTCTGTAACCAGGTGTCGATATAACCATGCGTTTGACATCCAATAACCGCTGATTAATAATTACAATGTATTCTAGTGGTGTCGTTAAACAAACACACTTTTTGGTTTAATGAAGTATTCAATTTATTAATATTTTGGTATTGAAGGTTGACATATTTGTTTTTAATTAAAATATTCTCGGCGCACCTTCTAGCAGAGAATCGTCGAATATCTTAGTCTGGAGCTATCGTGTACTATTCTCCTTCTATGCATGTAGAAATAGAAATCTGGTTTGAAAGCAATATACAGTCTCGTAGAGATCTTAACATGGTGACTTCGATTCTGATTATAGAGAATCAATACGATAGAGACGAGAATATAGCCGTCATGTTGGGCAACGTGCCACCTGACATTCACCAATAGAACCCACTCGATATTCCTACTCTCCTCAACAAGCCAATAACGACCCCCAATTACCGATATTGGTGTCGGACGTTTCCGCTCTGCTATGTCTGCAGACAATAACACTGACCTTACAAGTGTTGGAACTTTTTGCTTGCAGGTTTTGGCAAGGTATATTCGTGGAACACGCAATTTTACTTAAGGCTAAAAATATTCCTGTATATAGACATGTTTAGGAGCGAGGTATTCGTACAACATGGAACACACAATTTTACGTAAAGCCAAAAAAAATATAGGTGTCACTGTTGTTTAGTATCTACCCTAATTTACCCCATTACTCAACACATTTTATAGCTAAAAGTGAAAAAGAACTAAAAACAGCAAGGGGTCTTTTAGGTGCACTATCTCACACGGGCCATAGACAGGATAGCACACACCACAGAATTTGATAAACCATTTGGCTGGAATGAAAAATAGTCCATAAAAATGTTTTACACTGTAGAATACAACAAATGTATGCAACTACATAAACAAGAACTGTGTTATCTCTTGTTAACATAAAGCTTAATTGTGTATAACTCACTTTTATTACCTACATAACGAGGTTCATATTTATCGTTCGTCCTCTTGGTGACGTCATAAGCTGCCATCATTATGTGCG
>JAULBR010075219.1:1715-13984 GCA_032355825.1 Melanodrymia aurantiaca
GGAGATGGGGCCGCCTACTACTTGTGGCTCTGGGGAAACCTCTGGACAGAAAACACTGTATTTCATTTATTATATACTTGTATATTTGCAAAACATGCACTTTGAATTTGTTTATATTTTAGGGGTATCAGTCACAGAATTTTACACCAAATATATCGGCTAGCTTAGCCTCTGTTACACATGTGCTGTTATGCATTATACATGTACAGTACTAGTACAGTGTATACTGTAAATATGAAAGAAAGAAAAAACTGAACTCTTTCATCTTTGTTAAGAAACAAATTTATTAAATGGTTTTATATTTGTTTTTACAATCCGAACAATGTTAGGATTGGGATTGACCCCCCTTTGATCCCCTTCCTAATCCTTACATAAAAACACTGATAAATGTGTTTACCTACATATAAAAAGCAATCCGAACATGGCTTTTGCCTCTTCCTATTCCTAACATTATTCAGATTGTACAATATATCAGTTTTTATAATTATATTAATTAAGTTAAATTATATCTTGTATCTCTTAGAAATATATCATCGTCAAATTGTGTCTCAATTTTTCTATATGTTTACTTTAAAGTTGTAGCAGAAAGATACATTTAGTGCTCAAAACCTGTGACATATTGCCTTAAAATATGAGTTTATTATTTCTTCTGAAGACTAACAGTAAAAACTAATAATACTATAATAATTATGTCTTAGTGCAGGTTAAAAAACTTAGTGTTTATGTAAAATTTAGAATTTTTGAGAATTTCCTGTCTATTTTTTACCTACATGTACATGTACTGTATAGGTACTGTAGACAGAATACCTGATGTAAATTTGGTTTGTTTCTTCATTTCCTTACTGTAAATGCTTGCCTGTTTCTTGTAGCCAATAGAGATGTTCAAAGACTGGTATGGACCATGGGACTCCGACATGTTATAATTTAAAGTGGTACGGTCAAACTGACCTTTGACCTATAGTTGTTGATCTGTGGATCTTGCCTGGTAGTTCTATGTGTGTGACATTTAAAATAATACTAGCTCCCAAAATCCACTGTTTGCTTCTCTTTAACACGTTTGCAGGTCCTATTGTTAATTTTGCTCCATGACCCAGTTTGATTGATTCCCATTGTTTGATTTTTATGTCTACTAAATCTCTAGAACATAATCATATACATGACTTTATAAATATAGACAATAACTTATGGGTAACGAGGAACTACAGATGATCAAATGACTGAAAACATTAATTTCATGAGGGACAGATACTCTGTATTTCTGAATGTTGAGTACGGTACCGTACATTATTGTATTTATTACCCATAGTCATTAGTCTAACTTAAATAGTTATTAAGACATGGAAGCTTGGTCGTCATCCTATATCATTAGCAACGACTAAACACTCAATTACGGTACACATTCACCATAGAGAACTTCATGTGACGATGTGATGTGAGAAGCTTTCAAAAAATGGTAAATTTATTTCAGTATTACCTACTACTCGAGTTGTAGATTGATGGTATTTTGCTATGTCACGAGGTTCAAGCAGAATGCTATATCTCCATAGGGAGGATATAAAGAAAATAATGCCTTCTATATTTTTTATCCCATGGATATCGCGGTGTATTGTTGTTGCAATATAACTATAACGAATATTTTTGGCATTTTGTTTTTGTATTGTTTGTCAATTCATTTGGAGTTGTTTATCACAACCAAATGTTAAAATAGCAAAATCAGATTATGTGACCACCCCTCTTTAACGTCGACATACACCTTCTTCAAAATTATTAATCAATTTAACAATTCCATAAAGCAGATTCAGTACATCAATAAATTATAATAATTCATTTCTACAGTTAATTATTTGTTCATTATAAAATTTCTAACCGGCCCACTACAGGTACTGCATGCTATTATTATGACAACATGAGTGATCTTTCAATAGTTGTGCTGAATATAACCTTGTAGAAAATCAAATATATTAACTGCAAGAGGGTGGTTAATTTTTAGTGTGGAATTTTGTTTTCTGTTTACCAATTTGGTGTATCATGTTGATATGAAGACCTGTCATCAATTAGTTTCTTTTTAGATATCTTGTTAACAAATTATTAACAATTGATGTTTGTGTGTATGATTGCATGACATCTCATCCTTGTTTAGAAATGTTGTTTTATGCTGTGAAATGTGTATCCCTGTTGTGCGTACAAGAACATGACCCGAATTTCGTGCTTGACTCATATTGGTTTCACTTTTTGAGCCAATTATACACATGATGAAATGTTAATTACCCGGTAACTTCTTCTCTTTTTTTTGACATTGTGTAAAAAAATTCAATAATAACTTTTATTTTGTAACTTCATTTCAATGTGTGATTTACTAAATATGAAGTTAAATCAGTACTTTAGAAATTACATAATTGAATAACATGACAAAATCCCTTTAACCATACTATTTTTTATATAAAACATTAAAGTAAATTGTGTAGATCTCACATTGTCCAAACCAGATCAATGTGTAACAGAAAATAATGTGCTGCTTTAGACAGTGTTGGATTATTCAGAATTTGTCTAATCTGAACTATAAAATTGATCTGCTTATTAATTAGATCAAATTGGCAATGCCTGTTTATACAAAGTGTGTTGTATAAAAGTGTTTCATGCATGTTATAATTGTTCATACTAATAATTTACTATAAATTACATGCATACAGATTTATATTTTAGCACATCTGAAGAAATTTTTTTTTTGATCGACAAATATATACACATGTACATGTTTAATCATTATTTTAATACCAAGAGATATAACTCAGATTTTTTAAGTAACAGATGATAAAATCGACTGCAAGAAATATTTTTTAGAAGTTAAACCAGATTAAATTACATCTGGGTCTGTGTTTATAAAACAATTAGTGACTTTAAATGTCACAATTAGGCTAAAACTAAATTTAATTGTTATTTGTATGTAAAGTACAGTCGAAAATCTAGATTTTAGTATTACATGTAAATTGGTATATCACATAATATTATTATAAGGCTGGGGAATATAACTATGACATTATTAGACCAAGTATCTTCATATTTATACAGAAATATTCCAACATTATTTAATTAATTTCATACTGGGCGTTTCTCAATTTGGAATTATTTTTTTTGTGCATTATTAGTTATTATTTAAAATTGAGATGTGTTGTATTAATTGTTTATTTGTTTTTGTATATTTTCAGAAAAGATGACGATCCAGCAATTATTGAGGACTAACATCTCTAACCACAACAAGCACAAAGTTGTGCTTCTCTGTTACACACATGTACATAAGTAATTATTATTATACTGACCAGACAGGTCGTCATGGTATTGATCTGTGTATGTACAAGATGGCCCCGGTACCAGGGGCCACTCAGTATAGTAACCAGTGGGGGGTGGGAGGCAAGTGAAAGTAAGGGCCCTCACTTTTAAAACATTTAAAATTATATGGTAAAAACTATTATCATATTTTGGTAAAAAATCTGAAAATTGGGGGTTGGAGGAACAGCTCCCAATATCCCCCATCCCCCACCCTATTCCACAGCCCCATGGCACTATCATGGACACTACATTATCATCAAGTTATATTAGATGTTTGCATTTATTTAGTACAGGGTGTTGGAAAGTGTATGTAATTATATAATTTTACTATCACGTTGAGAAATAGGGGTGTAATGATCTGGCAATACACTGTCAACTTTTGATATGATGCCTGTAATACGATACAATGGAAGCTGTAACATGGTAACCACGACAACACAGAACACCTGTTGATTCAAGAATTATTCATTCCTGGTATACAAAATTGACCTAAGTGTTTTAAATTAAATACTCCGTTAGTTAAATACATTTATATACATATTATATTCATTATTAAGCCAATTCTGTTTTCATCTTCATCATTTTAAAATTATTTCTCGGTATGTAATGAGTGGCATAGTAATGCAAAATTACAAAAACCTATAATTAAATCATCAATCCACAGTACATTTACATGTGCAATTTTTTAAATAGTGACTTGCCATCATTTTGATTATAATCATCATTAGTGTTAAAAGATATTTAAATATTTTGTTTGGCTTCATTTACACATTCATATCTTATTTCTGTCTGTATACTTTTTATTATAATAATCTTTTTTAATTATTTATTTTAACTTAGTGGGATTTTGTGTATTGGAATAATTAAACTTTTGTTTTAAAAAATAACTCATCATGGAATAATTATGATATGCATTTTCATAATATACCATGATGGAACACACAGATACAAGAATCCTGGCCAGAATGAGGCTTCTGTGGACATCACATGGTTTAATTTCTGAAATTATACTTGACACCCAAGGCTTTGGCTTTGGGAATTTTAGCATCGTTTGACTAAAAATTGGGAATTTTTATTTTCATTGGTAAAACATATTAACCTACATCTGTAAGTTAGAATTTTTAAAATAGTAATAATGTACTTGTATATAAAATTGGCAATTTTTACTCCAAAATTTGGAATAAAAAACGACATAGCCTTTGGGGAATGGTGGTGAATGGTGCCGATTATCGGAGTCTAGCAACATACATGTAAGTGATAAAACCCTGCATCGATCAGCTGATACCATGTGGGTTTGCTGCATGCCGTATTAGGGAAATGCATATCATATTCCAGGATAAGTATTTGTAAAAAGGAAATTTTACTCAAAATGTTTTGATATTTTAATATACAGTGTATTTAATCTGTTATGTGTTATTATATGCTGCCCTAATCAGAAATTGTAATTGTTATCACGGTAATGGTAAACAAATGTATGCGTGTTAACATCATTTCTTTAACGAACAGTATTCTTTTTAGTAAAATGGTGTCTTGTTTTATGTGGCTATTTTATCTAACCTATCTTATAAAGTTTGAAACATATACCAATTGAAAATGAGTTGCGTACATGTTTTATGTTTACTTTTACTGTTTTACAACACAATTATGAATTATTATACACCAGCATTAATTTTTTTGTACATGTATGCAAATTGTGTATGTTTTTATTCCAATCAGTCGTTTGAATCTATAAGATGACAACATTTAAACAGATTATTAGTTTATCATTGAGGAAAAAAGGACGTTGTTTTTTTTATTTTGTTTATGGCAAATTTATACCAGAACATATAAACACTATGTCCCCACCCTTCATAAAACAGGACAGTATTGACCGGAATCAATGCACAATTGCTGGCACTTCTAAGGAATCTTTGTATCCCTTACATAAAAGCAGACGGGTCTAGAAAAAGTTTGTTTAACGACATCACTGGAACACATTGATTATTAATCAGCAGTTTCATGTATTGGATGTCAAACGCACAGTTATATTGATACTTGGTCACAGAGGAAATCCACTGCTGCCACATAGGCTGCTCTTCTTCTAATAACAGCAAGGGATCTTTTAGGTGAACTTTCCCACAGATAAGATAGCACACACATCACGATCTTTGATATGCCAGTCGTGGATCATTGGTTGGAAGGGAAATAACCCTACAGATCTACTGAGGAGGATCGATACGTTGACCTATTGAACCTCAGGAGGACACTGTTGCGCTGAGCTATGCCCACCTCCTGGATCACATCTAGTATGTAAAAAACCACTGTTATATAATATTGAATTCGAAGTATATCCCAATTAGCAAGTTTTTAAGCATATGCATTCATTATTGTCCTTATTTATCTACATAATTGCATACATTTATTATATGATTATAAACATCAATAGAAATTTCAAAGTGTCATTATATTACATAAAATTGTCTGTGTTACGTCGTACAAATAACTCCAGAAAACATGCAACCAAATAGTTTGAACACTTCTAAGGTCACCACTATTGTCTGCAAATGAAGCAAAGTGGAAACGTTTGGCATCAATTTTGGTGATTGAGCAGATATAACTAGAATATTGTAACCTGAAATACATGTACATGTACTTTGATCCAAGTACAGTTAAATTCCTCTGAATCAGTACATGTATGTTAAATGTGATTCTGCAAATTGTTGCTTCATGCATGTTCCACGACTGTAATATGTATATACATACAGTGTATATATTTGGATATTGTGATGCACGTGCAATATAAAAACTATCAGAAGCACTTTGATAATAGGATGGAAAATACATATTTGTATATTGTGTTGCAGTGCAATATATAGAAATTGTTTTATGTTAAATCTTAGTATGGTAATAGGAAGTTACCAGAAACTTTAGCATCATCTTTGAAACATTTAATGCCTGAAGAAGAAAAAAAATTGGTAGTTTTTTTTTAACATAAATTAAAATAAATTTTTCGAGCCTCCAACACACCCCTCCCTCCTCTTTGGAACCAGTTTGTAAGTAAAATGTTATTTATTATTTTTTTAAATATGTTTTCGGTTGAGAACGTTGAATTTAGTTGTGCCTGTTGTACTTATGCCTATAACACAGTATTTGTGTATGTAAGGGGTTGTTGCCAAACTCTACTTACAGTTTATACATAATTGTGTTTGTGATCGACTTTCAGTACATGATTTGCTTTCATAACTTATGTCATGTAGGCTTTCATATTAATTCTTTATATTTGTGACCAAATAAAAAAATGTGCAATTAATGTCTGTCTTTGTGTTTCTCTAGTACACTAATAGATGTGCCATGTCTTTGATACCACAAGTAACAAATCTGTACATATTGGACAATAATTATGCTAGTAATGTTATGCTTGTTTGTGATGAGATGTTGTAAAAATCTGTTGTCAGTTACGGGTGATTTTGTATGTACTTATTAACATAAGCTGATGGTTAATCTCATTTCTTGTATGATGATAACAACATTAAGATGTGTTTATTATTCTACTAAATGTGAATGTGTTTCACAATGGGAACAATGTTTTGAAGGAAGGGATGGGGTAAAAACCAAGTTTAGGTTTATTTTAATGTAAAAACATTGGTGCACAGTTGATCAATATTTTATGTTAGGATTATATGTACAAGGGTTGAAGGGGGGGTTGGGGGGGCGAGGTCAAAGCCAATCTTAAGTTCGTTCAGATTGTGAAAAACATTGAGATTTATGTGCGGTCCCTAACTACTATTGGCAAAACTTGTATGAGTTTTAGGATAAAATATTTTCAAAACCACTAAATATTTAAGGTTTGTTTTTCCAAGAATACTTTTAGTCATAATTATCTGAATAACACTCAAATGCTTTATGCTGGAGTTTGAATAAGTATTCCAACTAATATTGTATGTTTTAATATTAGATTTAAATTGTGGTTTGAACTTATGTTTTTGTTATAGTACATGTTTATTTAGTATCATTAAAACAAATTTAATATGTTGCGCTTTTAATTGTATAATATGTTTTTATGATATCAAAACTAAATAGCAGAAACCGAATACTAATGATTTTTTTCATATTTTGAGCTTAAAAAAGTTGCAAAAAGTTTTCTTTAATTACATGGTATTCTCTGTAAACATTTCTACCTTAGAACAACCATTTTATGAAAAAATCACACATTTGTTTTGGAGAGATTTGTGTTTTGTTGTACCAATTTTGATTCTTGGTTTTGACAGTTGTTTGTTCAACATCAGTATGATCTGTTATGTTTAATATTTTAAAGAATTTTTGTGATTCTCTTGAGCATGCGGGTTATTTTTAATGCAGGTCATTGTTGATTGTAAATAAGACCACCAGTGATATTGAATTCTGGCAATGTGTGAATTGTAAGTGATACATTAATGTTCTAAAATGATATGATGGTCACAGCAAGCCCGTAGTCAGGGGTGGGTTGTGAGAGAAGGGCGAAGATTCATGGCATAAACTGTTTAAAAATCACAATTAAAAATATATATTTTCGCTCATTATAAATAAACGGTTCATTTTTTCTTTAAAAATAACCTTCCCTGAAGAATCATGGTTGTGGAACATTGGTGTGACATTGCTTTCGTTTCTTTTTTCCCTGTTGCATTATAAAAACTGAAATATAGTTTAAATTAGGACAGGAATTTCTTTTTCCCACAAAAATGGAGAAAAAATATGTGGCGCGATAGAAAAAAAATTGATGGTGCAATAACAAGAATGTAATTTTTTTTTCTCTTTGCCTAATATAGCAGTTTGCCTTAAAACACGTATTTTACCAGTCCCACATCAATCCGGTTTACACAGTGCACTATATACGTTTCCAGATTAAGTGCACTTTATTATGTGCATACCGGTATAATTTTAAATATACTATCTGTGTACATGTATATCACATAATTCTTTTTTCTAAGACACATAAGGCCAGTATGAATTGTACGTTGGTAACTGTAATGATTGTTATAGAAATTGTAAATGTGCATGGTTGAATAATTGAACAATATATCACATTGCTTATGTAGAAATGTGTCCGTTCAAAGTTAAAACAATACAATATAGTGAGTATACATGTAAAGTTGTCGTATGATCGTACATTGTTATGATATTTTCCAACTTGTTACTAACGAATGTGCATTGATTATTCTTTCTTACATTTAACTTATTTATTAATATTATTCATTCTTTTTATTTAATTATTCTTAAATTCTGCATTCTTTTAAATCTTTTGCGTATAATTATACAAATGTCGGCTTTGGTTTATTTTAGATGTACATGTATATGGACTTACTAGTAATTATCAATGATACTATTAATATAGTATGTATGCAAATATTTCCTGAGCTTATATCCTTTTTTTAATTATTCTACTTGCATTTTTTAGTACATATAACCTGCAATGTCAGCAATATTTACACGTCTTGCAATCACATAAGGAACAATTGCCCGTGTCATTTCTTGCCTGCTTGCTTGAAATTGTTCCCTTCTCTGAAAAAAAATCCATGAGTGATTATCTGAACCGATTCTTGGACACTTCTCAGGATACAATTATGTATTTCTGTTTCATTTTATAATGTAGTACACAGTAGATTCCACTTATTTGCATATTGGTTTTTACCATAAATCGTTTATAATATGCACATTAATATTTTTTATTATGCCACACAAAACCATTTGCCACCAAAGCAGTACAAAAAATATTCAATAATTGCATAGAAAAGTGTCCATATTCTGGTTATTTGCATATAAATTTCCTGATTCAGGTAATTTGCTACGTGGACATGATAAAGAACATTTATGTATAATACTTTGTATGATTATTGTTCAATGTTTTACAAGTTATTTTATTGCTGGAATTACATGTTTAATCTCAGTTTACGTCCAAATGGTTAATGGAATAAACTGGTTAATATTTGACAAGCATTAGGCCTTTGCAAACTTGAGGAATATACTGCACTGTAATAGAAATTGTATTGATGGTAAATAAAGTATTGTATATATTGCTGACACTGTAGGTTTAAAGTGGCAGCTGCCTTTTACAAAATGTGTTACATGTTTTGGCACTAACCTTGGATCTGATTTGATAATACATGTAGACACACTTTTTAAATGTTTTCCATACATCTTTAACTTATTATTATTATTATTATTATTATATGACTACTAGTATATCTCGTATTTCACTTACCTATGCATTATCATGTAAATATAATTAAATGTAGTATAGATTACCTTTCTTTTTTAATATCCATCACTTGTTTTAGCATGTAAATCAGAGTAAGGCACCATGCATAAATGTCAATGTGTTTCACAACCGAACAATGTTTGGAAGGGTTTGGGAGGTCCTAAAAGCCAAGTTCTTATTGCTTTTCATGTAAAAAAAAAAAAATTCGTTCTACAGTTGATGAATGTTTTATGTTATGATTAGATGGGGAGGGAACATTGATTGTTGGCATTAATAGAAGGGAAGGGATAGGATCAAACCCATCGTAAGTTTGTTCTGATTGTGAAACACATGGACGTTATTGCAGTCATTAAGCCAAACTCGATCATGTACCATACCACACCAAAGCATTTTGAGCTTTCAACTTCTTTTGTATCATATTTTACTCTGTATATCAAACCATTTGCTTTATTTATTTGTATGCATACGTACGTATTTCACATACTACACATGTACAGTCGGAGCTGAATGTTTATAATAAATGTTAAATAGCTTATCAGTTGTTATCCTATTTTGCAATTTTGGTCCCAAAAGCACGATCAAGTGACAATAAGATAAAGTCATACGCAACTGAGGTCTATTAAATAGTGATGATATCGGCCATCAATTAAGGTTCAAGCATATCTGTCATGGTCACACAGTCCAACAGTCTCAACAGCCTGTCCAGGACAGAAGATAGTGTTAGTATGATAGAGGAAACATGCTACTCCGAATTAATAAGTATAGCAAGGGAACTTTTATATGCTATTTCCCACAGACAGTTCTGTGCATACCACAGCCTTTGTTAAACCAGCTGTGGACACTGATCGGTGGAAGTACATAGTTTTATTGCGCGTTTTCTTACTGTAGGACCTGTAGGTAATAACTAGTTTTATGGATGAGCCTATTTTATTCATTCCGTAAAGATTTATTCTATTATTTAATCCATTTCGTTATGAAATAACCGGACTTGCATTCCGGTAGGACTTGCGTTCCTTTTACACCGGCACTTGGATTAAAACCTCCATGTACCATGAATGTGATTCGACCCCAGTACCTACCAGTCTTAATTAAGCCCAATACGTTTACCACTTCTTATACCACAACTGAATTATGTGTATGCATTCTATAAAAGTGCTATCAAGTTTGCCAGATAATAAAGGCAGAACGTTGCATAGAACAGATCTCAGCGCACCACCCTCTGAGTCAGCGCCCCAGGGCTCATTACAAAGGTAGAGACCTGACACACGATCCAATTACCGCTGACCCTATCGCCACGGCCTCTTTGAATGACGGTCACCGCACACTCTCCATCACTTTACGTGATTGAAAAACCCAATACACCCGGGACCGACGAGACGTTTCGTTTAAAATGCGGACAAATGCACCATTCATAGCATAATGGTCGTTATTTTCTAATACGGAATGACATTTTCAAGCCTGATGATATTAGAGAGAGAAAAAAAAAAAGATTGCAAAAGTATGATTGCAGTGATATTATGGCTACAGCGTGGTGAAAATAATGACAGCCATGCAATAAAGAGCAGACACTTAACTATCGGTATTTTTTTTTCTGGTAATGTTATTTTAATAACAGAACAATGCGCAAGCGTGGTATAACCACAATGAGCTGGTTTCTTGCTTCTGGTCAACTTTCTTTACCAACTACTTTAGAACACATTACACGATAATCAAACATACTATAATTTCGATACCTGATCATCCATCCATCCATCAAATAATGTCTGTATAAAAAATGCATCTGAATTAAACTAAACACGATCTAAACAGATCTCATAATTATTAATAGAATAGGCGATTTTATCCTGCGAATTCACCGTCAATGGGATGGGGAAAGATAGTAAGCGACGCCGATCGGCACATTTTGTTTAGTCGTACATTCGTCCATTCTATTAGGAACGCTTACAAGTACATTTTACTTCTCTTTTTTAACACAATAATTTAAAAAACTAATTTTGTAACTTCTTTTGTGAATTATACATTCCCAGACTTTACAAACAGTGGTTGACGACTGGCCTATCAAAGGCCGTGGTGTGTACTATCCTCTGGGATAATGCCCATATAAAAGATCCCTTGCTATATTATTCGAGGAAGACTATAGCTAAATAATGTGGTGGCAGCGTGTTGCCTCTGTGACCAAGTGCCAATAATAGCTGATTAATAATTAATATGTTCCAGTGCTGTTGTTAAAAAAAACCTTTAGTTTACAAACAACATAATCCCGCTATTGGCGCGGCGATTTTTTTCCGATACGTTTTCCAAACAAAAGTTTTAACTGGTCACCAGTTCATCTTGTTGATTAAAGTATCTGGCAACAGATGACTCATGTGACAATGTTCCGCAAGAAGACACTCGAGATCATTTCAAGAAATCTGATCAAATTGTCAGGCTAGCAATTACTCAATGAACATTAGAAGTGTATTTTTTTAACCTGCTTATTTTCACTGAAGATTCAATCTCGAACCCCGCCCCACCTTGCATGGGCACCATCCTGTATACCAATGTGATGAGCCACCAATTTCAAACCAAACGAGCCATTATATTGAAGTTATTATTGAGTTAACACGATCGTTTAAAAAAAACTTCAAAACGGAATATTAGAAAATAAAGTCAAGTTTGTTTTATTTAACGACGCCACTAGAAACACATTGATTATAAATCAGCGGTTATTGGACGTCAGACACATGGT